>KV008391.1:303289-320487 GCA_001598015.1 Dorcoceras hygrometricum
TTCTTTGAACCTTTCAAAGGATTCAGACTTGTGCTTCATTAAGTACAAGTACCCATACCTGGAGTAATCATCGGTAAAGGTGATGAAGTATGTGTAGCCGTATTTAGTACCGATACTAAATGGGCCGCACACATCAGTATGGATCAAATCCAATAGGCCTTGGGCACGTTCACCCTTGCCCTTGAAGGGTTGCTTGGTCATCTTTCCTTTCAGACAGGATTCACAAGTCGGTAGAGAGTTGATGTCTGACAGGTCAAACAAGTCACTCCTAACCAGCTTGTTCATCCTGCTTAGGGAAATGTGACCTAGCCTAGCGTGCCAAAGTTGTGCTGTCATCCCATTTCATTCCCTATGATGTGAGATGTTCCATGAAAAAGATGGAAAAACTGTACATTGACCATATAGTTAGATTGCATGGAGTGCCAGTTTCGATAGTGTCTGATAGAGATCCAAGATTCACTTCCCGCTTTTGGAAGAGTTTGCACTCAGCTATGTATTCAAGATTGGCTATGAGTACAGCTTATCATCCCAGACAGATGGCCAATCTGAGAGAACTATACAGACTTTGGAGGACATGCTGCGAGAAATTGTGATGGATTTTAGTGGTGGTCATCATCTTCTTCCTTCAATTCTTCTCCCTTAAATAGCCTCTGTTCAAATTCAATCCGTTGGACACAAATTCTTCCCGTTTGAAATATGTTCTGTAAAGTACCGACAGGGAGTTGTCCTTGTGTCCTTTCTTTTGCAGGCTTTTATCGTCTTTTGATTTGGCTTAAAAATTTCCAGCAGCTGATCTATACCAACAGCTGATTATTCCATCAGCTGATTAAGCTCAGCAGTAGACTAATTATTAGTCAACTGCTTCGCTTCTTTTTGTTCAACTACTGATTCATCTTTTCTTCGCGCTACAGCTGGTTCAATTTTCTTTCTTTGCAACTGCTGATGTGACTGTAGCTCACCGCTGAACACTGTAGCCATCTGCTGATTGTGATGACATCACTGCTGATGTCATCATTACTGTTCGATCTTCATCATCAACCTCTCTTCATCAGCAGATTTGGCTTAAAAATTTCCAGCAGCTGATCTATACCAACAGCTGATTATTCCATCAGCTGATTAAGCTCAGCAGTAGACTAATTATTAGTCAACTGCTTCGCTTCTTTTGTTCAACTACTGATTCATCTTTCTTCGCGCTACAGCTGGTTCAATTTTCTTCTTTGCAACTGCTGATGTGACTGTAGCTCACCGCTGAACACTGTAGCCATCTGCTGATTGTGATGACATCACTGCTGATGTCATCATTACTGTTCGATCTTCATCATCAACCTCTCTTCATCAGCAGATATGATAATGTCACGGTTGCTGATTTACTTCTTATTGCGACAGCTGATTGCTTCAACTACTGATCATTGTAGCTTCCTGCTGAATGTACTGTAGCTTGCTGCTAAATCTACTGTAGCTCGCTGCTAAATCGTTCTCTTTAGTTCATAGCCGGATAACTGTTCTTTGTTCAACCGCTGATTCTGCTGACGTCAAGGTTGATGATCCACCTGTTGTATCAACTGCTGATCCTGACTTATAATTGCTCCAGCTGGTCCATCTTTCCCTTAGCGCTCCAGCTGGTCGATGTTATTTTCTTCTTATCTTTTGATCAAAATTTGCTTTCAACTTCTGATCAGCTGCTCCTCTTGTCTTCAAAAACTGATCAGACATCACATTTTCGCATGACACCTGTGCTATTCCCTCCGAAACGGCCCAACGAGCAAGACTCACTTATGTAGTGAGCTCCTCTGTTTTTGGCCAAATTCTTTCGTTTAGGCCTCCGAAAATGCGATTTACTATTTTCAGCTCTTTGTCTGCTTACAGTATCAGATCTGATTGAGTTACTGTATCAGATCTGATACATCTCACTGCTGCCCAGCTTTTGATGACGTCACGACCGCTGAAATATTCAATAAGCTTGGATGACGTCACAACTGCTGAAATCTTCAATAAGCTTGGATGACGTCACAACTGCTGAATACTTCTCTTTCGCCTCTATTCATACATTTCTTCTTCACAACTGCTGAATCCTTCTACTTCTGAATGCATCTTATCTACTGTTGATCTTCTCTACGTTCAGATCTCTACAGTTCATCAGCTTTCTACTGTTCATCAGCTTTCCATTGTTCATCAGCTTTCTACTGATCGTCAGCTTTCTACTGTTCATTTCCAGTTAATATCTGCACACTTAGTAGAAACATTAGTAACATAATAACAAGTTTTGTGTAACTCAAAACTAAGATCTGGATCTGTTTATACAGATCCATCAATCTCTCCCTTTTTGATTTACACAAAACTTGGAATAACAAATGCATGAACTAACAAATCTCTCCCTTTTTGTGGGAATCAAAAAGATATCGAAAGCTGGTCTTCCCGAATTCCATTGTTCATCAGTCTTTCTACTGATCGTCAGCTTTTCACTTGTTCATTTCCAGTTAATATCTGCACACTTAGTAGAAACATTAGTAACATAATAACAAGTTTTGTGTAACTCAAAACTAAGATCTGGATCTGTTTATACAGATCCATCAATCTCTCCCTTTTTGATTTACACAAAACTTGGAATAACAAATGCATGAACTAACAAATCTCTCCCTTTTTGTGGGAATCAAAAAGATATCGAAAGCTGGTCTTCCCGAATTTTCAATCAAAGCTCTCCCTACACTGTCACAACAAAAACAACGTGACAGCTGGATTTTTTATTTCTAAATCGAAAAGCATTTTGGGAAGAATCGTATGCAACATTATGCTATAATTTTGAAAAAGACGATTGAAACAAAACTGAAACTGATGCATGAACAGATAGCTCAAATTAATAAAGACAAAGACGCCACTCTCCCTGTCTTTTATAATATAAGCTCAAATCATTTTAAAAGAAAATGAAGCACCAGCTGATATTCCGCATAACATATAATTTGAAAACTATCAGAGCATTTAAAAATTGTTTCAAATAAGCATGTGCTACTTATGAAGAACCAGAGAGAAAATGTGACAGATAAAGCTCAGATTTTCAATCCCCTATTTCGTCCCATGCGCTTGTCACCGAGCCTCGCTCCAGGTGATCTTACAGCACAACGAAAATAGAATCTTGGCATCCGCACGAAACTCACGCATTCCGTGACAGTTCATCAAGAAAAAAACCAGTTCTATATTAAAACAAATCATTTTCATCTGGCCTTCATAATATAAGTTTCACAAAATCATTTGAAACATTTTTAAAACATAGCACATGATTTTTAAAATGAGTGCTCGTTCAAGAACAACCTGCTCTGATACCACTTGTTAGGACCGTTTTGAAGAACTAGCAGGCGCTGTTGTCAAGAATTAAAAATTTTGCGCGCTGCTTATCATAAGGATGAGGAGGTGCAATACCTCTGGTTCTTGAACATTAAAAAAACAGAGCACCGGAGACAGATCTGGTATGAATTAAAATCATGCGGAAGACACCAGAACTGAATCCTAATTTTTTAAAACAACTTTGCGCAAACAGATTTCTGTAAAACCAGCATGTGAAATATGTTTGCTATGTGCAAGTGTGATTTCTGTTATGCGTGCTAAATTAAATGCAATTGCTGAATGAATAACAGAATACAATACACAATCGATTTGTTTATGGAAGTTCGGACTTCAATGTCCTACGTCTCCCCTTCTTCCTCCTCGGAAGGTTCCACTAGAAGATTTGATCTATACATCATGTACAGACCCGATCCCGCAACCAGCAGCTGCGAGAACTCCTAGACTCTACCAGCCCTCGGCTGTTCACTCAATCACTTGTTTAACGCCTCTGTGAGAAAGGCTACAAACACAGAGTTTAACGTCGTCGTGCTTGGACGGGAACTGATTTGCATTTGGGTTTTGATTCACTCGATAAGCAATTACGCACATCTCTCAAAATATGCGAGTGAATCTGTGTGTGTGAGATTTACAGTGTAAGCACAACTCTCGTAGAAATTAAATCTCACACACTAGGGAAATGCTCTACAAAAGCTGATTGAGACTCAGCAGTAGACACTCGATATGCGCTCCTCTCTAATGGCGGTCTACTGCTTCGTCTCCAATATTCTTCCCTCTGTTTCCTCACGAAATCATCGCACAGTCATCATCTTCTTCCTTCAATTATTCTCCCTTAAATAGCCTCTGTTCAAATTCAATCCGTTGGACACAAATTCTTCCCGTTTGAAATATGTTCTGTAAAGTACCGACAGGGAGTTGTCCTTTTGTCCTTTCTTTTACAGGCTTTTATCGTCTTTTGATTTGTCTTAAAAATTTCCAGCAGCTGATCTATACCAACAACTGATTATTCCATCAGCTGATTAAGCTCAGCAGAAGACTACTTATTAGTCAACTGCTTCGCTTCTTTGTGTTCAACTGCTGATTCATCTTTTCTTCGCGCTACAGCTGGTTCAATTTTCTTTCTTTGCAACTGCTGATGCGACTGTAGCTCACCGCTGAACACTGTAGCCATCTGCTGATTGTGATGACATCACTGTTGATGTCATCATTACTGTTCGATCTTCATCATCAACCTCTCTTCATCAGCAGATATGATAATGTCACGGTTGCTAATTTACTACTTATTGCAACAGCTGATTGCTTCAACTACAGATCACTGTAGCTTCCTGCTGAATGTAGTGTAGCTTGCTGCTGAATCTACTATAGCTCGCTGCTGAATCGTTCTCTTTAGTTCATAGCCGGATAACTGTTCTTTGTTCAACCGCTGATTCTGCTGACGTCAAGGTTGCTGATCCACCTGTTGTATCAACTGCTGATACTGACTTCTAATTGCTCCAGCTGGTCCATCTTTCCCTTAGCGCTCCAGCTGGTCGATGTTATTTTCTTGTTATCTTTTGATCAGCATCTGCTTTCAACTTCTGATCAGCTGCTCCTCTTGTCTTCAACAACTGATCAGACATCACATTTTCGCATGAGACCTGTGATATTCCCTCCAAAATGGCCCAACGAGAAAGACTCACTTACTCAGTGAGCTCCTCTGTTTTTGGCCAAATTCCTTCGTTTAGGCCTCCAAAAATGCGATTTACTTTTTTCAGCTCTTGGTCTGCTTACAGTATCAGATCTGATTGAGTTACTGTATCAGATCTGATACATCTCACTGCTGCCCAGCTTTTGATGACGTCACAACTGCTGAAATCTTCAATAAGCTTGGATGACGTCACGACTGCTGAAATCTTCAATAAGCTTGGATGATGTCACAACTGCTGAATACTTCACTTTCGCCTCTATTCAGACATTTATTCTTCACAACTGCTGAATCCTTCTACTGCTGAATGCATCTTATCTACTTCTGATCTTCTCTACGTTCAGATCTCTACAGTTCATAAGATTTCTACTGTTCATCAGCTTTCCATTGTTCATCAGCTTTCTACTGATCGTCAGCTTTCTACTGTTCATTTCCAGTTAATATCTGCACACTTAGTAGAAACATTAGTAACATAATAACAAGTTTTGTGTAACTCAAAACTAAGATCTGGATCTATTTACACAGATCCATCACATGGTAAATAAGAGGCTATGTGGGAGGTAGAGGAAAATATGCAACGAGAATGGCCTCATCTATTTAAATATGCGAGAGTGGCCTCATCTATGGTTAGTAGCTGTCTGTGAGTTTTCAAAATTTTCTGCATGAGGTTCTGTGTAGTATGTGTTTTAGTTTTGCTTCTCCGTTATGTGCTGACGTTGCTGGTTTGATTTCGAGGACGAAATCCTGTTTTAGTGGGGGGAAATGTGAGACTCGTAGGATTAGAAGATAAATTAAGCTAATTAATCAGAGTTAGTATGGACTAGATCAGTTGTGAGCTGATCTGGGATGGGCCAGCTTTGAGCTGGTACGCATTAGTGGAACGCAAGCTGGTCTATGGAAAACCAACTTAGAGGTGCGCAAGCTGGTAGTACTGTGTGGACCTATATGGTTCATGGGTTCCGGCTTAGACAAGAGTTGGATACATGCGAGCTAGTCTAGGTACACGTGAATTGATTGTCCCGAGATGGAAGGCGGTGCGACTTCGTTTAGCGATACCAGCTTAGACGCTAGCTGGATGGTAATTGTGAGCTGGCCAGGGCGTAATCTGGTCTATAGCTGTGAGCTGTCGCGGGCGTGATCTATTTGTTGCACAAGCTAGGTGCACGAGCTGTTATGCAAACGTGATATGTCAGGTAGCGTGATCTGTTGAGACCATGATCTATTGACGTGGAAGCTGAACTGCTTTTCCTGTGCTGGTTACAGTGAGGAGATCAGAGCCGATCTGGTATCACTGTAGCTGTAACCTGTTGTAATATGATCTGTAGAGAGTGTGAGTTGCTGGGTCCGAGAGCTGGTCTGTGCATGTGTGTGTACTCTGGGCAGATTACAGTGAAGAAGCCTGATCCAAGCTATTTCTGTAGTTGTGATCTATTGAGTAGTGGGTATAAATACCCTCTCGATGAACAACAATTAGTCATTTTTATACCACCAATTCCTTATCTTCTTCAGGAAACTCCCGATAGATATTTTCCCCAAACCTTTACTGTTCACCGAACATATCTCTTCAGATTGCCGTCGATTTACATTGCAGTTTAGAGCAAGGCTGGAGGCGCTGAGTTCCTCTCTCCAAGGCCGTTCCTTCTGTACCACTTTGGAGCCTTGGGTAGGCTGGTCGAGTGAGCACGTCGTAGTTGTTGGTGGATCCGGATCCGCCCCCCGGTTAGGCAGCGGAAGAACAAAATTATAGAACCGGGAGGCGATCAATACGAAAAACAAAACTACATTCTACGACATTCATAGGATGTTTAGCGTGTTACCTCGCTGGCACTTGTGCCTGGCTCCAACCGGTGTTTCAAGAACCCGGCGCTTCTCGGTAGATTGCGGTAGTTACGCCAATCCGGTCCACGACCAGATCCGAAACTCCTTCGTCAGACTGCACTAGAAGTCCTGACGAGATCAGCACGATCGGATTCTCCTCGAAAAACTAGGCCGGAACAAAATTCCGGCGAATTTGGCGGCGGCTGCGGGCGGCGCACGGCGGCGGCGTGATCGAGAGAGGAGAAGGGAGGGTGGCGGCTGATTTTGCTAGGTTTAGGTTATGTTGTAGTGTTGTTTAATCAAGTCACTAAGTCTAATTAAATAGACTTAAAGTTGGACTTGGGACCCCTCTTGACTTTTAGGAAGTCGTACTTCCCGAAATCCTCTTCTCGTGCTCAACACATTGAGCTGAGTATCCGTGTGGGAGTTTCGAATCCAGTACTTGTGTGACCCTCAATGGTTCAGGGATACAGCTAGCCGTGGGCCCACAACCATTGTGGCTCCGGAATCATAATTCCGGACCTACCCAACGGATCATGGTAAAGCGTCTAGCAACATCGCCCCATGATCCCCTAGGTATCACTGATAGTGCCTGCAAGAACCAGTCGGTCGTGGTTAGCGTACTGTACGGTCCTTTCAATCCATATATCCCGATCAGATCAACGACCATTGGTAAATCGAGAGTCGCTAGAGATCCGATAGCTATGCATACATCTTGGAGATCAAATAGTGACATCACGAGTGTAACTAGGTAAACACATTTACCTAAAACACTTGTAGTACTCTGGCCAGAGATTTGCACACTATTATCCCCTCAGATAGCATAGGACATCCATGCATGTCTGCGAGCGGTGAATCCTCGACAACGATGCATCGACTCCTACATGCATCGGGGTCTCACCCAATCCCGACGCCTGGTGACCCGAAGTGAGTCGGCAAACGGGTCAAAGTGAGACGCCTATCATGTAGAGTCTCAATGACGTTTCGAGTCATGAGGACTAATCAGTACAACCAAGACCTCGGACTTATCCACTCGACAAATGGTAACCACTTGGAAAGTCCGAAGGAGGGTAGTTCGATAGATCACCAGGTCACTATCTATCTGCATGCTCAGAACATCACAATGTTCCCTACTAATCAAACGTGGTACTTCGCATCGCAGATACTAGTCTCGAACTCGGGCGGCCTTATCCCCATTTTGACGGCCCAATCGACTAGGAACATGTTCAGAATACACAGCGACTATTAGATGTGTTTCATGATAGCCGTCATACCCACTATCACATCTAACATACGCTTTAGTGTATTCTAGGTCTTTACTCAACACAATTGTAAATCATTACACACATAATGAAAGTAAAGAATGCCATATAAAAGAATGCGAATATCATATATAAAGATCGTTTGTACAAGAGTCAACAAAACCCACACGCCACAAGTTGGCTAGTTGGGCATCTACTCTAACAGCTGCTGACATACTCTTTCATCTCAAGGAACTGTATGGGGAGAACTCTCGACATGAGAGGTTCACCGCTGTCAAGGATCTTATGACGAGCCGCATGCGCGATGGGACTTCGGTCCACGAGCATGGGGTTCGTATGATTGGGCTCGCTGAAAAGCTGGCGGGCCTTGATATCACACTTCCACACGAGCTGTCTGTGGATGTGCTTCTCCTCTCACTACCCGCTGCATTCGACCCCTTTGTGGTCAACTTCAACATGAACAAGCTGGCAGCCACCCTTGAAGAGGTGATTAACATGCTGGTCGTGTTTGAGAGAACATCAGCTGAGGGCGAACAACCAGCAGTGGTCACAACGCACACCAATATTCAACAAGATCCAACAGGTAATCCAGTTGTTATTGATTTAAAATGTCCACCGACAAAACCAACAGTTGCTCTAAAGCTGGACAACCCAACGACTGGTTCTCAAATCAAAAAAATTGGATGGTAAAACACTCAAAAGCTGATACCAGACGTTGCATCAAAACGCTGCGTTCCAACTTAATAAAACGTCGTCGCACAGACCCAACAGCTGGTCGCTAACCCATCGACTGGATTCCTTAGCGCTAACTAAAACGACGACAGATAGCCTACGTCATCCAGTCGCTAGTTCTCGCGCAAAACAACCAGACGCAAGCTACAGGAAACCAGACGCAACAACTCCTCGTAGCTGGTATCAGGCGCAAAAACCAAAACGGCGTCGCTCCAACTAATCAAAACGCTATCGTTTTGCCCTCAAAAAACAAAAAAAAGCAATGGCTGGTTACAAACAAGCTACCAGCTTTCACGTAACACAACGCATCCAGATTTCACTAAAACGACGGCGTTTAGAAATCTCGTGCTACTAAAACACGCTACGACTGGATTTCACCAAATCGACCAGCTTTTACCACGAAACCAGCTCCCACAACAAAATCAGATTTCACCACAAAATACCAAAAATACGAAAACATCCAGAGATGCTCTAAATGAGATTTCCGACCCGAAAATGCAAACCAAACTTACTAATAGAGATCTAAACCACCAGAAATCTCTAAAAACCGATACATTCCAACAAATGATCTCTTATACAAATTCAGGTCTCACAACTTATATTAGAGTACTTGGTCTTCGAATTGAGTATCAAGTTTCCATACTTAGAATATTTTCCCGATGTACAAATCCTGTCGCGATACCCTAGCTACTGTTCACCGAACCTTATCTTCTTCGATTGCCGCGGCAGGCAGCTCTGACGAGAGTAAGAGTGGTAACGTTGGACTCCTCTTGCTGAGACGCTTCGTTTGGGATATCGTTTTCGAACGTTTGCTTGAAACTGGTGAGGTGTGCGAAGACATCTCCCTTGTGTAGTCTGTTAGCATAAGCGTCGGATTTCACTCCTAGCTTTTTGGGGTAAGTTTAGATCGCACCTTTAAGCTTGTTAGAGCTTTCTGTTGTGTAAGAAAGGTAGGGTAGCGCTGGTGGAGTTCGTAACTCCCAGTTTTTGTTTTTTGTGCTTGGGTCCCTGAGGTATTGTTTGTTACCGTTGAGCAGGTGGTAGATCTGTGTGCTTGGGACGTCATTGTGGCAATCTGCTTGTAGTAATTGTTGCCTAGAGAATTGAGGTACGATGTGAGCTTGTTTACAGCTTAGGATTGAGCATGGATTATATGTTTGGCTGTGTGTGTGCTCTGTGCTGTTTCGTTTGTGCATTGTTATGAATCAGCTGTTGCATTTGCATACAGGCATTATCCTAATGAGCTCTATTTTTCTAGTTGTGCCTGTTCTGTTGATTTGAGAATACCATGATGCTGTGATCGAGGACGAGCGGGTAGTTCCCGTATACCTCGGAGGCTGAACGGGTAACTCCCGTACCTCATCTACCTGCTGGGTTTGTTAGCCACTACGAGCGGAGTGGGTAGCTCCCACATCTCATGAGTGGGCAACAGCAGGTGGAGCTATTTGTTAGCATCTGGTATGGTGTACTGGATATGAGTGGGTAGCTCCCATGTGCTCAGTATACCCGTGACCACTGATTGTCTTTCCATTGATCAGATCTTGCTGTTGAGATGTTGTTGCGATCCTTTGGCTCCCTGCTTTCGGTTGTAGCCTTGATCCCTTGCATAGCATTTGCATATTTATCTGTTGCTTTCCTTATGCTGTTTTTATTGCTCTCCGTATTGGGGTTTGACCTGATGTCCCTCTGGGCTGGTGTATTGTTGCCTATATGTGTTTTCAGGTTTCACAGATTTCTCTGCTGGTCGTGGCTTTGACCCAGCTGGAGGTGCCCCAGGAGGTGGATAGAGTGTCCCAGTTAGCGTATAGCATATATGTACTAGTACTGTTAGCCGGGGAATGCCCTGTGCTTGTGGGATTGTGTTATCCGTTGTAGTACTGATATTTGTATTTGTTTAAATGCTGTACTCTTGTACTGAGTATTTGTAAACTGGGATATTTTAAGTATGGTGGTATTTAAATTATATGTTTTAAACCGTCACGCCTAAAGCGAAAATTATAAGCCACTTTTTGTATGCTTCCGCTATGTTTGCGTGGTTTAACTCTGAGTAGAGCACAAGGCCTGACATTCTAGCTCCCCCATCATGCTTATTCGAACTTATCCTGCATCAACTTGGAGAATTTTTCATACAGTTTAGGATTAGTCGAACCAAAAATAATATCTTCAACATAAATATGGACCAATAAGACATGATTATTTTTAATGAATTTAAATAAAGTCTTATCTATTGATCTAATGATAAAATAATGATCAATTAAAAATTTGGACAAGGTATCATACCAAGCTCTTGGTGCTTGTTTCAGAAATCACAGAGCTTTATCCAGTTTATACATATAATCTTGTCTGGTATGATCCAAGAATCCAGGAGTGTAGGATCGAGCGCTTGCCGCTTGACCAAAAGCTATAGCTGGTGGTAACGGTGCAACTCCAATCTTTTAAACCGTATAGCAACACAAGCGCCACGATTCGATCGCTCACCTAGCAGGGGCAATTATTGCACTCCAACAATCCCCCTCCCAATAATTGCACTCCTTGCAATCAATGGGAATCGAACCCGTGACCTTGGCTCTGATACCAATTGTAGGATCGAGCGCTTGCCGCTTTACCAAAAGCTATAGCTGGTGGTAACGGTGCAACTCCAATCTTTTAAACCGTATAGCAACACAAGCGCCACGTTTCGATCGCTCTACCTAGCAGGGAAAATTATTGCACCTCAACAGTTTAAGCTTCGGGGTGAGCAATTCTCGTTGAATTGAGCTTTCCTATTACAGTCTGATTGGTTGGTCTAGAAACTAAGTGCCATACTTTGCTCGTTCAAATTGACTAAATTTGTCCTGCATTAGCTTCTATCCAGCTTGGGTCAGCTAAGGTATCATATATATTCTTAGGTTATATATGCGAGACGAATGCAGAGTTAAAATATTCGTCTATCATCTGTCCTCGTGTCCTAAGATGTGCAGAAGGTTTACCGATGACCAGTTCAGGTGGATGATTTTTATTTCAACGGAAACTAGGTCTGTAAGAGATTGTTTCTTCCTCAGGTAGAGTAGTTCCTTCGTCCTCCTCATCTAGGTTGATAACTGATTTGTTTTCATCAGCTTGCGTGCGATCTCTATCAGCTTACGCATTACCTACATCAGTTTTCATGCGATCTGCATCAGCTTGTGTGTATCAGCTTGCGTGTGATCTGCATCAACTTGCTCGCGATCTGCATCAGCTTGGAGGTCTTCTGCTGGATCAGCTCTGATTTCTTCTGCTGGTATTTGAACCCATAACTCATCGTCGCTTGATTTAAGGATATTAGTATATTCTAATTGATTGCTAATATCATTAAGTGAAGCCATAGAATTAGAAGAAAAACTAGACTCATCAAATTTAGCATGTATTGACTTTTCAAATGTCAGTGTTTTATTGTTAAAAACGCGATAAGATTTGCTGACAGCTGAATAACAAAGAAATATGCCAATGTCAGAACGTGCATCAAAAGTAGTTAAATGCATTTTATCATTATTATGAATGTAACATCGACAACCAAAAACTTTAAAATATACAATGTTTGTTTGCTTGCCATTCCAGATACCATACGATGCTTTTGCTGTTTCTTGTTAATCATAGATATGTTCTGTGTATAACATGCAGCGTTCACTGCTTCAGCCAAAAATTTTTGAGAAATCCCGGAATCAGCAAGCATAGTTCTCACGGCTTCTTTTAAAGTACGATTACGGCGCTCAGCAAGGCCGTTCTGTTGAGGTGATCTAGCCACAAATAACTCATGCCTGATTCCTTTGTGTTCAACGTAGGAGGATAATGTTCGATTTAAAAACTCGGTACCACAATCACACCTAATATGATTGATAGAAGAATATTTCTCCTCTAAAGTCAATTTAAAATTAATATCAGGTGATCCGCGGTATGATCTTTTGATTTTAAAAATATTACCCAGGTAAACCTGGAGTAATCGTCGACAAACACTAGGGTGTGCTTCGTTCCCCTAAACTGGTTATCTGGATAGGGCCAAATAGGTCCATGTGCAACAGTTTCAAGCTCCGGGAAGAAGAATTACAACCCTTGTTCTTAAAATTACACCTGACCTACTTTCCGATTTGACACACAGTTTATCTTTTTTAAAATCAATTTTGGGTAGACCGGTGACCAAATATTTCTTATACAGACTGGCTACTGTTTTAAAATTTTTATGATTTATGTCTTTATGACACAACCACGCTTTAGAAGAATTTGCAACCTAAAAGGTAGGTTCAGTCCCAGCTGATCTGACAAGTTCACTTTGTAAGTGTTACCCGACCTGTGTCCTATTAGGACGGTCATATCAGCTGGGTTCTGAACTATGAATGTGTGTTTGTAAAAATTTACTACATAATCAATATCACACAATTGACCAATGCTTATTAGATTATATCAAAGGTTTTCAACAAGAAGCACGTCATTTATAACAATATTACCATGGACAATCTTACCCTTGTCCATAGTTTCACCTGTTGGGTTATATCCGAAGACGATTTTTGGTCCTTTGGTGTATTTGATGTCCAAAAGCAACTTGTTATTACCGGTCATGTTTCTGGAACATCCACTGTCCAGATGCCATTCTGATTTCTTGAACACCTGCAATCAGAAAATAAATTTTGGTACCCAATTTTACTTGGGTCCAGGTTGGATTAACCATTTCGAGACCCATACTTGAATTAACTTGACAGTTTTTCCCGTGTATACGTCCACTATGGTGTGTGCTGAAATATTGCGTGACCTTTTGAACATTGGTTTTGTATTTTGACCATGCAGATTGCGTCTTTGCTGAACTGCTCTATTATGCTTTCTTATGAGGACTAGAATTTGCTAAGTACGATTTATTAGCTAATTAGATTTGGTTTAGAATTAGGTAATTGAGTTTCTGAGTATCTGGTTTTCAGAATTGAAGACTTGGTGATTTTTTTTTATAATTTCAGTTTTGAGCGGAATCTGGATGCTCACATGTGCCTTGTGTGTTTGCGTGAGTTGTTGAAAACAGGGAGCAAAACGCTGTCGTTTTGAGCGCTGGTCAGATGTGGCGTTTCTGGCGGTAATGCGACGTCGTATTGTGTTTTCAGAAGTGGCGCTAGATAGAGGGATCTCTTAGAGGGCGTAAATAGATGTGAGTTTTTGAGCGAGGAAGTCAGCGATGGTTAGTTGTCCAGAGTCGTTCAGATGTCAATGATGGTCAAAGGTGCTGATTGATGAATTCAGCAGTGACCAAGATCTGAGGAGCACTAGCGGGACTTGATGCTATGCCGTTTTGATAAGTTAGCGAGACGTCGTTTGCTGTTGCATTAGTAGAGATTAGAAAAGTCTGATTCGTGTCAGCTGAGGCCAGTTGCGAGAGACTTCTGCCTTAGAATAAAAGCTATTTTGTACCAAGATCTGAGTTGGTGAGACATCTGAATTAGCCGATGATGACTTCTGTTGTAGCTTTGACTGGGGATTTAAATGCAAGTGCTGATCAACACTTAGAGCATTTCGAACCTTAGATTTCCTATCTTCTTCCCCGATAACCCTCGATTGCTACTGTTCATTTGAACCCTATTTCCGTCGATTGCTGTCGTTTGCCGCCGTCGTTTGGAGCAAGATTGGAAGCGCTAGGATCGTCTTCTCTAGGGCTTTCGATTATTACCAGTTTCGAAACTGGAGTCGCCAGATTTGAGGAACGCGAAGTTGCTGAAGTGCTTGAGTGTCTTCGCGATTGTGGACCAGCAGTTCTTCTGTTCTTTAACAGCCTTGGGTAAGTGATTCTTTACCGATTTAAGCTTCTTTTGAGAGTTGAGTAGTGCTCTGTAGAGTTGAGGTAGCTGAGTGAGCTACGAGGCTTTAGAAACTAAGCTGTTTGAGTTCAGAATTGAGTTGATTTTTGAGATATCTTGACAGATTCGAGCTTTTAGTGGCTTCTGCTGAGTTGCCGTGAAGCTGCTTGGACAGTAGACTCGAGTTAGTTGCTGCTCTATTGTTGTGGTGAGATATGTTGAGGTTTGAGGTACGAATTGAGCTATATATTAAGCAGTATTCGATATCAGCTTTGGGAATATTTATTTCGTGAATTAACTGTTGTGTTTGTATTGACTGCTGAGTGATTGCGCTCATATCTGTTATGTACGTGTGTGATGTTATGAATTGATCAAGCATGAGTCTGTTGTGCATTCATGCATGCATATTGAGCATGATTTCCTTTGAAAGCTGAATTTACATTGCACGTTGTGATCGGCCAGCTGAGTCGTCGTGCCTGAAAGGTCCAACGTTGATTTTGATGTGCTGGCCATCTGAGTCGTTGTGCCTGAATACCACACTGCCTTGTGATGGTCGACTGAGTCGTCGTACCTGAAGATCACAAGATGATGATGATTGATGAGATTGCACAGCTGAGTCGTTGTGCTATTCTATTTTCCTACCGATGATTCTTGGTAGTCCTTTCACGCATTGCATGATAGATATATTGCATTGTCTGATATGATTTATGATTTTATTGTGCTCCTCGTTGTCAGGCCTCGAGCACAACTCAGAGTTAAACCACGCAGAAACATAGCGGAAGCAATAAAAAGTGACTTAAAATTTTCTCTTGGACTGACGATTAAAACAGATAATTAAAAATAGCACAATACTTAAAATAATCCTAGTTTACATTATGAAATACGATAGTACAGCAATTACAAGTACTAGCAACAATACAACAGCTGACACAGCTACAGCTGAACAGAAACTAAAGCACAGGGCATTCCCCGGCTGACAGCACTAGTACATAATATGCTATACGCTAACTGGGACACTCTATCCACCGCCTGGAGCACCACGAGCTGGATCAAAGCCACGCCCAGCTGTGAATCCTGGAAAACTTGTACAACAAGCAGGCAACAACACAACAGCCCCAGAGGGACCTCGGGGTCAAACCCCAGTACGGAGAGCAACAAATGCAGCAAACGGAAAGCAGTAGATAGATATGCAGATGCTATGCAGGAGATCGATGTACAACCAAAAGCTGGAAGCCGAGAGATATCAAAACAGCAACTCGATAGCTGGATAACAACAACTCAACAGCTGGAGCAAAACAACTGAAAGACAGTAGTCACAGTGGCCATGGAATGTATACTGAGTATATGGGAGCTACCCACTCGTCTCACGTATACTGCACCAGATGCAACAATAGCTCAACCTGATGTTGCCCACTCATGAGGTGTGGGAGCTACCCACTTCGCCCATAGCAGCTAACAGTCCCAGCAGGGAGATGAGGGACGGGAGTTACCCGCACGCCTCCAGCATTAAGGTATACGGGAGTTACCCGCTCGTCCTTAATCCCAGCATCCTGGTACGCTCAGCTCGAATACAAGGCATAGCTAAAAAAACAGAGCTCGACAGAAGGATATTTGTCAGGCCCCGTGCTAATTACTAACAATTAACACACCAAAAGCGCATAAACACGGAAGCTTAAAAATCAGGGCTTAAAAATTTTTCGAAATACGATGGGCCTGAACTTTAAATCATAAATTCAAAATAGAAATAATAAAATACGAGTTGATTCAATTCCAACACAACAAGTATATCAACCAAAACAAATCCCCAATACATGGTAACACGGGGCATCCCCCGGTTCAATACATATCATATATATAAACTGGGACTCAGGGACGCGGGGATCGACCAACTGAACTTCCACTCGGTCCAGCTTGATTACCTAATGCTCCTGCAAATGGGCAACACAGACCCAAACAAAACAAAAGCAGGAAACAAATACGAGGTCAAGCCTCAGTACGAAGAGCTAACAAAGCAGATAAACATGCAACATGCTATAAATCAATGCTATGAATGCATGAGGGCTATCAAGGAATCGGTTAGCTAGACCAGTCAATCAACTGGCAACTCAAATCAAGCCTCTATACCACACACAGCCAATCAGCCGGTGGAAATCATGGGTCCGTGATCATCGGGGCCCGTCAGCCCATCACAGCTCGGCGGTAGACACTCGCATCCGGTAGTCACCGCTCCGACGATAGCGTTGGACTTTTCGGACACGACTCAACAGTCGGCCAGTCGCAACGTGGCACCCAATCAGGTAATCAAATCAATTATCAATTCAGGCTCAAGATGTATGCAATGAATGACGTTCAATTTCAATAATCTATGCATACAATTTACAAGACGTGAAACAGAACAGAACACAATCATTTTCCTCATCTAAGTTCACGTAATTCATATAGCAGCAGTTCACAACATCGAAGAACAGACATGCTCACGCTCAAGCTGCTAAGAGCTGCTCAATTCGTACCTCAATTCCTCAATTTACCTAACAGATTCTCCTGGCTCAAAATCACGCAGCAGGACACTTCCTAGAA
>KV008391.1:324502-369674 GCA_001598015.1 Dorcoceras hygrometricum
AGACATCTAGAAAGCAGAAATGTCGCTCTTCATACCTGTCCACCAGTAGTGAGACTTCAATGCATGGTACATCTTTCGCTCGCCTGGATGGGATGCGTACCGACTACAATGTGCTTCAATCATGAGGGTCTCCTTCAGTTCAATCAGGTTCGGAACTACTACTCTCCCTCTGAATCTCAAACATCCATATGAAGCAACAGAGAAATCATCGGAAATCAAATCAATTTATCAATTCAGGCTCAAGATGTATGCATTGAATGACGTTCAATTTCAATAATCTTTGCATACCGTTTACAAGACGTGAAACAGAACAGAACACAATCAATTTCCTCATCTAAGTTCACGTAATTCATATAGCAGCAGTTCACAACATCGAAGAACAGACATGTTCACGCTCAAGCTGCTAAGAGCTGCTCAATTCGTACCTTTCTTCTTCAATTTACCTAACCGATTCTCAACGAAGACACGTCCAGCAACAACTCAAGCTTACTGCCTTTGAAGTTTCCTCGACAATTACCCTTCAAAATTCCTAGAAGCTTAGATCTGCCAAAGATACCTAATGTCTTAGCTCAAACCAACGAAAGAAAGCTCACTCAAAGGATAGGAACGCACGACGCAACTTACTGCTCAACTCAGCCGTTTCGCGTTCTCGATCCAGCTCAACACAGCCTCCAAGATTGGTAGGAAAAGAAAGGTCTTCTCGAGAGGTTTCCAACGCTACCAAGAACTCTAAAAATGGAGGTCGGAATCAACGGGAAATCAGGATAGAAAGAGACGGTGAACAGTAGTCGACGAGGGTTTGGAGAAGAAGAGATAAGATATGGCTGGTTCAAAATATTTCTAAGTGTCAATCAACACTTCGATATATATATACCTCTTCAAACCTTGCCTGCTGATTCACTAAGATCCATCGAATCATTCAGCAGAAGTCTATCAGCAGCAATCGTCACTTTTCTCTTCGTAAAATTCAGCAGCAACAACAAACAAAAGCAATCGCACAAAACAATCAAAACGACACCTCTCCAACTTATCTAAACGACGCCGCAGCAACCACCAGCAGACAACAGCTCTCGCACAAGCAAAACAACCAAGAGCTGATAACAGCTCTCTCTACAAGCAATCTATCTGCTGGTCGCGAGAAAACACTCAAAACGACGACGCATCTACTAAATCAAACGACGTCATTTCATATACGTAAGCAAAGCTGCCAACTGCTGATCTCCAAACACAAAGCTCCAAAACGCAGCGTTTTCACTTAATCAAATGACGCCGCTTCTCAACGCTCTTGCAAAAGCGCGCCTGCTGATCAGCAACAACCAATACAACGAAAATTACTACCAGCAGCAATGGATACGTCACGCCTACGTCATCATATCTATCGACAGCTCTTGCGAATAGTTCTCAAACCATCTGATGATCTCTTTTCACAAGCGCATCTGCTGAAACTAATAGTCAACGCTCCAAAATGTTGACTAACACGCGTCACTTCCTCGCTCAATCTCACGGTACGCGCGATGTCTGCCAGCAGCACTCATGAGGTGTGGGAGCTATCCACTCCGCCCATAGCGGCTAACAGTCCCAGCAGGGAGATGAGGGATGGGAGTTACCTGCGCGCCTCCAGCTTTAAGGTATACGGGAGTTACCCGCTTGTCCTTAAGCCCAGCATCTTGGTACGCTCAGATCGAATACAAGGCATAGCTAGCAAAACAGAGCTCTACAGAAGGATATGCGTGTATGCAAATGCAACAGCTGATATTATAACACATGCACAATAATAACAGCAAAGAGCATACACAGCAAGGCATATAATCCACGCTCAACCCATAGCTGTAACAAAGATCAACATCCGTACCTTAACTTCTGAGTTATACCTAGCACAATCAGATTGCCACAATGAAAGTCTTAGCAACGCAGATCCACCACCTGCTAAGCCAATACAAGCAATCGCTCAAGGAATACAACTCAGAACTACAGCAGCTGGGAGCTACGACTCCACCAGCACTAATTGTACCTTTCTATCACCACGAAAGCTCTAACAAAGCTTAAAGGTAGAATCTTTACTTACCCCAAAAAGCTAGTATAGGATGCGAAATCCGACGCTTATGCTAACAGACTACACAAGGGATATGTCTCTGCGATCCTCTTCCAGCTTCTCCGCTGCCTAATAAAATGGTATGAGACGAAACGCCTTAGAAAGAGGAGTCCAACGCTACCACTATCGCTCTCGTCGGAGCTATCTACCGACGGCAATTGCAATGAAGAAGGTTACTGTTAACAGTAACTAGGGTATCACGACAAGATAAGGTTCACGGGAAATATTTCTAAGTGTCGGGGAAACAATAATTGAACGCAAGGACAGTGTTGCGTGTTTTAACTCTGTATTGTGCACGAGCCCTGAAATTTTTGGTATCAGAGCTTAAGTTGGGATAAGCTCGATTTTTTTAATCACACTTGAGTCTGGGCACAGTGTTGCGTGTTGCATGTGCTTGATTATGTGATCTATGTGATTTCTGTTGATGGTATTTCTATGGATCCCAGTAAGGTTGAGGCTGTTCTTAACTGGGAGCGTCCCAAGAATAGTGCTGAGATTCGTAGTTTCTTGGGTTTGGCTGGCTATTATCGGCGGCTTATAGAGGGATTCTCTAGTATAGCTAAGCCAATGACGCAGTTGACTTAGAAAGACAAGAGGTTTGTGTGGACTGAGCAATGCGAGAATAGTTTTCTGTTGCTCAAAGAGAAGCTAACTACTGCGCCTGTGTTAGCTCTGCCGTGTGGTTCAGGAGGTTTTGTTGTTTATGCAGATGCTTCCTTGAATGGATTGGGTAGTGTTTTGATGCAGAATGGTCGAGTCGTTGCTTATGCCTCTCGGCAGTTGAAGCCGCATTAGACTCGTTACCCAGTTCATGATTTGGAGTTAACAGCAGTGGTTTTTGCTTTGAAGATTTGGCGCCACTACCTGTATGGTGAGCAGTTTGTGGTGTACTCCGACCACAAGAGTCTTCAGTATCTGACTAACTAGAAAACAGATCCACCGACAACTTCAGCTATCACCGCTGATATCCCAACCAACATCTGAATCTCTCCTCAGCCGAGTCCTATCGCTAAACAGCGATCAACTAAATCAAACGACGTCGCAGGAGTTACTGTCGCAACTGAACACGCCACCTGCTACTCATAGCTGAACAACTATCCAACAGTTGATCCCTCAATCAGCAGTTGAATACGCGCACAACCCAACAGCTGAGTCTTAGCGCTAAGTCAAAACGCTGTCGTTCCAACTAATCCAAACGACGACGTACTAGCACCCGCAACTGAAAACACTCTAATCGCCGCTACAACTGGAAGCGATCATCCGCTGCTGAATTCCACACTTAACCAATTCCGATGGCTACTCCAAGCACATCGACTCACAACTGGTCCGATCACAATCAACATCTGAATCAGTAGAATGTTCGGGTCTCACATTCGTACTGAGGTTTGACCTCGTTTATTTTCCCTGTTTTGGGCTGCCTTGATCTGTATTGGCTTTGGCAGGTTCTTCAGGTAACCAAGCTGGACAGAGTGGATCTTCAGCTGGTCGATACCCTTTTTGATTTGAGTCCCAGTTGTATTGATACTTATTGAGCCAGGGGATGTCCTGTGCCTCTATTTATGTTGGGGATCGGGTGTTGTACTATTAACTGTTGTTGTTTGGGTTTTGAGTTAAACTCTATTTAAGTATGAATGTAATTTGAAATAATATTGGATCATGCCCTTACTCGAAAATTTTTAGCCCATGTTTTTTATGATGCTTCCGTATATTTGTGACTAATCGTTGTACGTGGCCTGACATTTCTTACCTTCACTGAACTACTACTTTCAAGTTTAAATCAGACGACTGTGAACCAGCTTTCTCTCGATCCATGTCCAGTCTGTTCTTTAGCCAGATGGGCTTGGAGTTCTCGGGTTCAGCATACTATATGCCAAACTTTCCCTTCTGGTTCAGCTTAGACACGTTCTGATCATCATATTTAACCGATTCGAGTGTTTCATGTATCATACTGGATTTGATAAAACTCATCCTTTTGAGCTTGTCATCTGCTATATTTGATTGAATACTAGTATCACTAGAGCTTCTTTCGCTAGAGCTGAAGCCCAATCCAGTCCTTTCATTAAATGGTTTCTGGACTTCATGCAGTTTGCCTAATGAAAGAGAGGATTTTGTCCAAGAGCTCATCACTTGATTAGTCTATCATTTTCAGATGTGAGCTCGTTAGACTTGGATTTCAAAGATTCATTCTCCATTTTTATCTTACTTTGTGAGACCCAAAAGTTGATTGGATTAATTGAGTTAATTAATCGGGTTTATCATAGACCAGATTTGGTTTGAACAGATCTGGGAGGAGCCAGATTTGAGTTGGTAGGCTTTGTGAGCGTATTTGGGTCAAATTTGATACTTAGAACAATTCTGGGAAGTTTGAGAATTTTGGTTGCAGCGATCAGATTTAAGAGCTGATCAGATTCGAGGTTAGAATCTGGTACCGCTAAGCATATGTGAGTAGGCTATTGTTTTTCTGTAACGGGTAGCGAAACTACGCCGTTTGGATTAGTTGGAACGACAACGTTTTGGCTTAACGGGGGAGACTCAGATGTGAGTTGCGCGTGTCTTCAGATATGAGTAGGATCTGAGTGTTGCGATGCGACGCGTTTAGAATTTCAGATTTGAATAGCGGGTGATGTGTCTAGATGCAACAGTAGACTCTGTACGACGTCGTTTGGGTAAGTCAGGATATGTTTTGACGAAGAGTCATATCTGATGTGAGATTCAGATCCGAGCGGGAATTCAGTTCTAAACCCCGAGATTGTCGGTGGCTGCTGTTCACCAGATTTGATCAGATTTGATTTGTATTTAATAAAGGACTTTGCCTTCGTCTTTATTATCCAGATTCGACACTTAGAAATATTTCCCGATAGCGAATCATGTCGCGATACCCTAGTTATTATTCACCGAACCTTATCTTCTCCGATTACCGACGGTAGACAGCTCCGACTGAAACGAGAGTGATAGCGTTGGACTCCTCTTGCTATGACGCTTCATTTGGTACAACTTTTGGAAGCTTGCGTCAATATTGGAGAGGTTTGGGAAGACATATCCCTTCTGTAGTCTGTTAGCATAAGCGTCGGATTTCTCCTGCCGTTCAGGTAGCTCGTTGGGTAAGTGTTAGTTTCTACCCTTGTGCTTTGTTTAGAGCTGGTTGGTGAGCTAGATGGGTAGGTCAGAACTGGTGGAGTGCGTAGCTCCCAGTTCATAGTTTTCTGCACTACGGTCCCTGAGCTAGTGTTGTTGTTTGCTTAGCAGGTTTCAGATCTGTGTCGTTTGGGACTTCGTAGTGGTAATTGTAGCTCAGAATACTGAGGTACGGATGTGAGCTTGTTTTACAGCATTGGATTGAGCATGGGTGATTATGCTTGCTGTTGTGTATGCTGTTATTGCTTGCTTCTGTTGTGTTGTTATCTGCAATCTGTCATTGCATACACGGATTATTCATGTTGCATTCAGATCTTGTTTAGCCGCGCCTTGTTATCTTGATCTATGCGTACCAGGATGCTTGTTTTGAGGACGAGCGGGTAACTCACGTATACCTCATCTCCCTGCTGGGATCTGTTAGCCACTATGAGTAGAGTGGGTAGCTCCCACATTTCATGAGTTAGGCAATAGCAAGTTGAGCTGTGTTCTGCATCTGGTGCCGTGTGTTGAGACGAGTGGGTAGCTCCCACATACTCACACCCCGTGGCCACTGTTGTTCAGTTGATCTGATTCGTATGTTGAGCAGCTGTTGAGATCCTTTGGCTCCCTCTTTTTGGTTGTAGCCTTGTTCTCATGCATAGCATTTGCATATTACTTGTTTCTTTCCATTAGCTGTTTTATGTTGCTCTCCGTACTGGGGTTTGACCCCGTGTCCCTCTAGGTCTGGTGTTTTTTGTCTGTGAGTGTTTTCATGTTATCATGGTTACTCAGCTGGTCGTGGAGTTGACCCAGCTTGAGGTGTCCCAGGAGGTGGTTAGAGTGTCCCAGTTAGCGTATAGCATATATGTATCAGTACTTTTAGTCGGGGGATGCCCTGTGAATTATTGTATTCAGTTGTAGTTGTTGATTTGGTGCTCGATGCATGTTGTACTGTTGTACTGTGACTTTTAGTCTTGTGTAATTTATTCAATGGTTACTCAGCTGGTCGTGGAGTTGACCCAGCTTGAGGTGTCCCAGGAGGTGGTTAGAGTGTCCCAGTTAGCGTATAGCATATATGTATCAGTACTTTTAGTCGGGGGATGCCCTGTGAATTATTGTATTCAGTTGTAGTTGTTGATTTGGTGCTCGATGCATGTTGTACTGTTGTACTGTGACTTTTAGTCTTGTGTAATTTATTCAACTGGGATATTTTGAATATTGCAGTATTTTAAATTATGTTTTTATCATTCGGGCCAAAAGCGAAAATTTTAGCCACCATTTTAAATTCTTCTGCTATTGTTTGCATGGTTAAACTCTGTGTTTGTGCACAAGGCCTGATATTTTTGGTATCAGAACTTAAGCTGGAATAAGCTCAATTTCTTTGATCACACTTGTGTCTAGCCCCAGTGTTGCATGTTGCATGTGCTTGACTATGTGGCTTATTTTCTTTGTGATATAATTGTTGTTGTGTGATCTTACCCTCTAAGTGCCTTCTTACATGCCGCCTAGACGTATGGGTAGAGGTAGAGGGCTGTTTCAGGAAGAATTTGAGGGTCAGAACGAGGACGTGCAGCGTATTATTCCCCGTCGTGGACGTGATAGACAGGTTGAGGTTGAGGTAGATGAGCTGGCAGCCCGTGTGGACAACATGGAACTTGTGATGGCGAGGTTTCAGCGGATGAACCCTCAGGCGTTTAACGGTGATGAGCCTAGTTTCGATGCAGAGTCCTAGTTGAAGCACATTACCGGGTTGTTTGACCGTGTCAGGTATGATGACGAGCGTAGGTTGAGTTTGGCTATGTTTCAGTTGAGGAGAGGTGCCGAGCGTTGGTGGAGAGGTGCTTCGAGGACTCTCGAGGATATAGGTGTAGGGATCACATGAAATAGCTTTTGTACTGCCTTCCGTCAGGAGTACGTTCCGGAATCCTTTGTGAACGCCAGGGAGCGTGAGTTTGATAACCTGGTGCAAGGAACTATGTCCTTAGGTGAGTATTCCCAGAGATTTACTTCTCTTCTTGCGTATGTGCCGCATGTTTCTGGTCGAGAGAGGGAGAAAAGGAACAAGTTCTTGGAGGGCCTCAATGAAGAGTTGTATTCTTTGGTGTTGGCGGGTTCACCGACGAGTTATGCGGATGCGGTGGACAAGGCTATGGATTTTGAGCAGGGACTGCAGAACCGTAGGTCTCATGTTAGGCCGCAAGTGATGCAAGGTAACCGTCCCATGGTTCCGGGGGTGCAACCTTCCCAGTCTGTGCAGTCATCCCAGCCACCCCAGTAGCAGATAGCCAACAGTCTGGACACCAGAGGTTTAGGCCTCGTGGTCGTCAGTTCAAGAAGAAGTCAGGTTCTAGTTCTTCTGGCTCGGGTAGTTCTCACAAAGGTAGTTCCAAGGTCGAATTTTGTGGCCAGTGTGAAGGAAGGCATCCTACAGCGCAGTGTGTCGGCGTGTAGGGTTCCTGTAACAACTGTGGACAGTATGGACACTTTGCGAGAGTGTGTCCTTTGGCTGGATCTCAGCATACCGCCGTCCCACCGTAGGGTCGAGGTGGATCGTCTAGAGGTCGTTATTTTCCAGTTCATCAACAGAGGTTGGGAGAGCCTCAGTTTAGGCCGTTTCAGCAGCCTGGTCCTTCGCGGTTTGGACTTGACGCCCGAACCCACGGGAATCACGAATTGGGGTAAATAAAAATTTTCGAATAAAAATAAGGGTTGAAAGACAATTTTTTATAAGCTGTATTTATTATAACTTTAAGAAGAAACGGAAAACACGAAGACAAATCTAACAGACACTCAATTACGCGCCAACTACTGGAAACATTTGCGGAAAAACAGACTTTATTATAAATTGCAATTGCGATTTGCAACAGCTGATATTCTATATAAATGTACAACCATTGTAACTGATTTAATACAGTACATTCTAAAACAAAACAACATCAACTATGACACGTAAAACGCTGGCCTTTAACAAACACACACCACCCAGCAGCTGATTCAATTTTCACCTTCTGTTCGCTCTCCAGCTGTTGCACCTGCACCATTTTAAAGCTAATGAGCCTAGGGGCTCAACAAGTAAAACCTGAGTAATAAAAAGTTCAAATACGCAGGTGGACATCTGATCAATACATAAGTTAAAGGAACATCAATGATCAATATCATTTTCTTTCATAAACATTTCATAAACATTCATTCTTTCTTTCATAAACTTGGAGACAGGGGATAATAGCCCAAATCTCAACATCATTATCATTTTTCCTTAGATTTATGGCTCAGAAGCTCTCCTTAGGTCCGTGTTGCACCTGATCAAGTGACTACTGATATCAGCCTTAGACATTGGCTTCTTTGCGTTAGGGCAACCGACATATAGACGACTGCTCACCCTTCTCTATATGGGAGGGCAACTGATAGCTGCTCACCTCACCCTTTATGACCGTCTGTTATCTTTGCCATAAATCTTAAAATAAACTTTTGTTCTTTAACATCCTTCTCTTTAAACTTTCCTTATTAAAATCCTCGGGTTCCATCATTTAAAATTCTTGCTTCCACTTTAAAATTTTACTGAGTATCGAATTCAGCTTTTGGAAACATATCATTGACGAAACCAGTCGTAAGAGAAACCAGTCGCAATGAATAGGAACCAGTCGCAAGACAGGAACCAGTCTCAACAAATTGGAACAGTACTATGAAACAAAACAGATTTCTACTGTTCATGAGTATTGCTGAAAGAAACCAGCTGCAAGGTCTTTTTACTAAAAAACAAACGTATTAAATGAAACGACGTCGTTAGCGCATCAACCAGCCGTAAGAAAAGCGCTAACATACGTGAAACCAGACGCAAGGATTTTCGCTAAATATCCAGACGCAAGGAATAGGAACCAGTCGAAAGACAGGAACCAGTCGCAATGAATAGTACCAGTCGTAATGAATAGTACTTTAGAAGTGAATATTGCAACTGCTGGAATACTACAATGGAATGCAACTGCTGGAATATTACAATGGAATGCAACAGCTGGAATATTACAATGGAATGCAACTGCTGCAATGAACAGTGCAACTAATGATTTTACAACGAAATGCAACTGCTGGAATGAAAAGTGCAACTACTGATTTTTACAAAACAACGCAACTGTTGGAATTTGACTTGATATTTGTAACATCAAAACAACAACTATGCTATCAGCCGTTGCCTATCAAACCATACTTTATACTGATTCAACTAGCAACTACCGGATACATAGTTATCAAATTCTGATATTACGACTACTGAAAGGAAGAACATTCATAAACATTCTTGGATTAAACTCGAATCCTCAGTACTTTAAAACATCATAAACTTTCTGGAAAACATTTGGAAGCATCAAAACATCATTTGAACCCAACTTTCTTTCCTTTTCATGCATAAATCATTTTTAAACATGAACTTTAAACATACTATAACATATAGGCAAGGAGACTCAGAAAACATCAATATATGCTTTAAATGGTGAGTCAAGAATCAACTTTTACTTGCCTTAAACGAAGCTTTGTAACAGCAACCGATTCCTGCAGAAATCTTCTCCTTTAAGCAACGCACGAACTTCTCTGGAAAATATTTTGAAGAACACTAAAGATTTTCTTTGCAAATGATAAGGATTTTGCTTTCAAAACAGGTTTTTATATGAAAGGGATTAGTGACAAGCTACTTGTGAAATTAAGCATGACACACTTATAAAAATTAAGTAAAATTCCCTTACTCTCATTTTAATTCGTAAAATACCAAACCTTTTTCAAAAGAAATAATTTGTCCTCCTTAAAGATATTTTCAATCCCTTTAAAAACTGCTCGTGCATCACCCTTGGAGTCATCCACTGAAACCAGCTGCGTCACATCTATTTTCTGAAATCACTTAAAACAGAAATGCATAACATTTCAATATGCCATTTTAAATCTATAAAACAAACAAAATGCATAATGTGGTCCTATGGATTTTGGGGCGTTACAACTCTACCCTCCTTACTGAAATTTTGTCCTCAAAATTTACGTTCCAAATAAATAAGGGTAAAGAATTAGCATATCAGTTTCTGTTTCCCACGTTGCTTCTCGCTTCGACTGATTAGTCCATTGTACCTTAACCATAGGAATGCTATGGTTTCTTAGCCTTCTAATTTCTCGGAGGAGAATTCTTTCTGGTCGCTCTTCGTAGCTCAAGTCTGGTGCTAATTGGATTGGTTCATGACTTAGCACATGCGAAGGATTGGGAACGTATTTCCTCAAAGCTGATATATGAAAAACATTATGTACTGCTGACAGCTGCGGTGTCAGTGCTAATCTATAGGCTAATGTTACTATCTTCTCCAAAATTTCATATGGTCCAATATACCTTGGACTCAGTTTTTATTTCTTTCCAAAACGCATAACTCCTTTCATTGAGCTATTCTCAAAAATACGTGATCACCTGTCTCAAAATTCAGTTCCCTTATTCGATTATCTGCATAACTTTTCTGTCGACTTTGAGCAGCTTTCATTCTTTCTCTTATTTTTCTAATAGCTGCTGTTGTTTGCTCCACAACATCTGGTCCTACGCCAGCTCTTTCACCAACTTCATCCCAATGAAGTGGTGTTATACACTTTCGGCCGTAGAGTGCTTCATATGGAGCCATTTGAATCGAAGCTTGGGGACTGTTATTGTAGGCAAACTCTACCAGTGGTAATTTCAAATCCCAACTTTCTGAAAAATCCACAATACAAGCCCTGAGCAAGTCTTCTAAAATCTGAATCACCCTTTCTGATTGTCCATCAGTCTGGGGGTGAAACGCAGTACTGAATGTCAGCTTTGTACCCATAGCTTTATGTAGACTTTTCCAAAATGCTGATGTAAACTTAGGATCTCTATCTGATTCGGGCGTAGGGTGCTTCATATGGAGCCATTTGAATCGAAGCTTGGGGACTGTTATTGTAGGCAAACTCTACCAGTGGTAATTTCAAATCCCAACTTTCTGAAAAATCCACAATACAAGCCCTGAGCAAGTCTTCTAAAATCTGAATCACCCTTTCTGATTGTCCATCAGTCTGGGGGTGAAACGCAGTACTGAATGTCAGCTTTGTACCCATAGCTTTATGTAGACTTTTCCAAAATGCTGATGTAAACTTAGGATCTCTATCTGATACAATAGAAACTGGAACACCATGTAGCCTCACTATTTCCTTAACATATAAATCTGCGTATCTGCTCAACTCATATGTTGTTTTGACTAGTAAGGACTGAGCAGATTTAGTGAGTCTATCAATTATAACCCACATGGTGTTATATCCTTGAGCAGTTCTTGGTAAACCAGTCACAAAATCCATCGCTATACATTTCCACTTCCATTCTAGAATAGGCAGTGGTTTTAATAATCCAGCCGGTTGCTGATGTTCAGCTACCACATTTGCTTTTCCTGGGTGATAACTGATAGTACAATCGTAGTCTTTAACCAGCTCCAACCATCGCCTCTGCCTCATATTCAAATCTTTCTGGGTAAAGAAGTATTTCAAACTTTTGTGATCTGTGAATATTTCACACTTCTCCCCATAGATATAATGTCTCCATATCTTAAGGGCAAAGACAACAGCTGCTAGTTCCAAGTCATGTGTTGGGTAATTTTTTTCATGATACTTTAGCTGTCTAGATGCGTATGAAATGACTTTACGATCCTGCATCAACATAGCTCCTAGTCCCAACTTTTATGCATCGGTGTAAATTACAAATCTTTCTTGATCAGTTGGAATCGTTAACACAGGTGCTTCAATCAATGCTTGCTTCAGTTTGTCAAAACTATTTTGACATTCAACTGTCCAGTTATATTTCACCTGTTTCCTTGTTAACGTAGTCAAGGGAACAGCTATCTTAGAGAATCCTTGGATAAATCGCCTATAATATCCAGCTAAACCCGAGAAACTCCTTATTTCTGCAACATTCTTTGGTACTGGCCAGTCGCGAACAGCTTCTACTTTAGTTGGGTAGACTTCTATTCCATCCTTAGAAATTATATGACCTAAGAATGATACTTTCTCCAACAAAAACTCGCATTTGCTGAATTTAGCAAACAACTGCTTATCTTTCAAAATCTGGAGAACTCTCCTTAAATGTTTGACATGCTCACATCTGTCATAGAATAGACTAAGATATCATCAATGAATACAACTAAAACTGGTCCAAAAATGGTTGGAAGACCCTATTCATTAAATCCATAAAAGCTAATGGAGCATTCGTAAGTCCAAAGGGCATAACTAAGAACTCGTAGTGGCCATACTTAGTTCTAAAGGCTGTTTTATACACATCAGTTGCCTTAATTTTCAGTTGGTGGTATCCAGACCTCAAGTCGATCTTAGAGAAGACTACTGACCCTCTCAACTGGTAGAACAGATCTTCTACCTAGGTAATGGATACTTATTCTTAATCGTCAATTTATTCAACTCCCGGTAATCTATACATAACCTCATACTTCCATCCTTTTTCTTAACAAATAAAACAGGGGCTCCCCAAGGGGAAGTACTTGGTCTAATAAACCCCTTCTTCAACAGATCTTGTATCTGTTCTTTCAGTTCTTTCATTTCTGATGGAGCTAATCGATAAGGTGGTCTAGATACTGGAGCAGCTCCTGGAATAGATCAATTGAAAATTCCAGCTCTCTATCTGGTGGCAGTCCCTGGATATCTTCTGGAAAAACCTCAGGGAACTCATTTACTACCTCTACGGCTGACAGCTGGGGTCTATCAGTTGCTGCTAAGGATGATATAATTCGAGGAACTCTATTAACATGTTTGGCTAAAAACTGGAATGGCTCTCCTACTGTTGGGTTAACCACTACTGTTCGTAGCTTGAAATCAATTACTACCCCATACTTAGTTAACCAATCTATTCCCAAAATCATATCAAATTCTGGCATCGGCAATGCAATCAAATCAGCAGTAATCTTATGTCCTTGAAGTTTAAGTTCTAAACTCCTAAACAACTCGTGAGATACAAACTTCTCTCCTGATGGCACTGACACACAATAACCTATCATTACTTGCTCCGGCTGGATAAAAAATTTCTTAACAAACTCTGCCGCAATGAATGAATGTGTAGCTCCTGAATCTATTAAAGCCAGAAAAGGAAATCCAGCTATCAAAATTTCACCTGTGACTACTGTCGAGTCTGGATTGGCTTGTTCAGCTATCATTACGTAGGCTCTACTAGTCAATAGTTGCTTGAACTTTGGAAAATATTTCAAAATATGCCCTGGCATCCCTCATTTATAGCAGACATTTTGTCCAAGTCAGCATTGTCCAGGATGGTGCTTGTGGCACTTAGGACATTCTGGCCGGTTATTACCAGTAGGAACAGAGCTAATAGGTTGAATCGGTAGAGGCTTTTGCTCCTGAGACCTCTGCTGGTTCTTGTTCTGTTTCTTGAATGGCCTCTGTTCCTTCTGCTGAAAGGCTTGTCGCTTCTGCTGCCTTTCCTCATCAACATCTTTCCAATCCCTTTCGATTTGCAGGGCTCTATCCACTGCTTCCCTGTAGGTCTTTGGCACAGATAGCCTAACATTCATTTTGAACATTGGCTTCAATCCTTCCACGAAGTGACTCAGTTTCTCTTCTGGGTCACTTCCTATCAATGGCACAAAATAGCACCCTCTTTCGAACTTCCGCACATATTCCTGTACGGTTAAACTTCCTTGTTTGAGGGTAGCACCCTCTTTCGAACTTCCGCACATATTCCTGTACGGTTAAACTTCCTTGTTTGAGGGTAAAAAATTCCCTCTTAAATTTGGACCTCTTTCCAGCCGTGAAGTATTGCTCAAAGAATACTTGTTTGAAATCTGTCCAAGTAAGATTCAACAAATCCACTGACAATTTGGCTCCTTCCCACCAAATCATCGCATCTTCCCTTAACATGTAGATAGTGCACCTAGGCCTATCTAAATCAGACATTTGAAGGTACTCAAAAATAACCTCCATGGATTTGATCAGGCTCTCGGTAACTAGTGGATCAGTAATACCACTAAATTCCTTAGGTTTCTGTCGTCTGAAATTGTCTTGGGGATCGTTATTACTTGGTCCCCTGCTGCTGGAAGATTGGCCATTGCCTCTATTATTTTGTTCTACCAGCAGTCTTAACCATTGGGTGATACTAGCGTTATCAGTAGTAGTTTCTTCTAAGGGAATACTTCTTCAAGTTCTTCCTCTTCCTGCCATCTTATATTCTATAGCCCGCAATTCACCACATACATTTATCAGAACATGCTAAAATAAATGACAATGCTCTGAAAATAAACTCACAACTTAGAGGAACGGATGATGAACTCTGATCCAGATGATGGTGCGTGTGTTTATCTCAGAACGTTGCTCTGATACCATGTTTTGACGCCCGAACCCATGGGAATCACGAATTGGGGTAAATAAAAATTTTCGAATAAAAAAAGGGCTGAAAGACAATTTGTTATAAGCTGTATTTCTTATAACTTTAAGAAGAAACGGAAAACACGAAGACAAATCTAACAGACACTCAATTGAGCGCCAACTACTAGAATCATTTGCGGAAAAACAGACTTTATTATAAATTGCAATTGCGATTTACAACAGCTGATATTCTATATAAATGTACAACCATTGCAAATGATTTAATATAGTACATTCTAAAACAAAACAACGTCAACTATGACATGAAAAACGCTGGCCTTTGACAAACACACCCCACACCCAGCAGCTGATTCAATTTTCACCTTCTGTTGGCTCTCCAGCCGTCCACCTGCTCCATTTTCAAGCTAATGAGTCTAGGGGCTCAGCAAGTAAACCCTGAGTAATAACAAGTTCAAATACGCAGGTGGACATCTGATCAATACATAAGTTAAAGGAACATCAATGATCAATATCATTTTCTTTCATAAACATTTCATAAACATTCATTCTTTCTTTCATAAACTTGGAGACAGGGGATAATAGCCCAAATCTCAACATCATTATCATTTTTCCTTAGATTTATCGCTCAGAATCTCTCTTTAGGTCCGTGTTGCACCTGATCAAGTGACTACTGATATCAGCCTTAGCCATTGGCTTCTTTGCGTTAGGGCAACCGACATATAGATGACTGCTCACCCTTCTCTATATGGGAGGGCAACTGATAGCTGCTCACCTCACCCTTTATGACCGTCTGTTATCTTTGCCATAAATCTTAAAATAAACTTTTGTTCCTTTAACATCCTTCTCTTTAAACTTTCCTTCTTAAAATCCTCAGGTTCCATCATTTAGAACTCTTGCTTCCACTTTAAAATTTTACAGAGTATCGAATTCAGCTTTTGGAAACATATCATTGAAATGAAACCAGTCGTAAGAGAAACCAGTCGCAATGAATAGGAACCAGTCGCAAGACAGGAACCAGTCTCAACAAAATGGAACAGTACTATGAAACAAAACAGATTTCTACTGTTCATGAGTATTGCTGAAAGAAACCAGCTGCAAGGTCTTTTTACTAAAAAACAAACGTATTAAATGAAACGACATCGTTAGCGCATCAACCAGTCGTAAAAAAGCGCTAACATACGTGAAACCAGACGCAAGGATTTTCGCTAAATATCCAGACGCAAGGAATAGGAACCAGTCGCAAGACAGGAACCAGTCGCAATGAATAGTACCGGTCGCAATGAATAGTACCAGTCGCAATGAATAGTACTTTAGAAGTGAATAGTGCAACAGCTGGAATACTACAATGGAATGCAACTGCTGAAATATTACAATGGAATGCAACTGCTGGAATATTACAATGGAATGCAACTGCTGGAATATTACAATGGAATGCAAATGGGCAATGAACAGTGCAACTACTGATCTTACAACGAAATGCAACTGCTGGAATGAACAGTGCAACTACTGATTTTTACGAAAACAACGCAACTGTTGGAATTTGACTTGATATTTGTAACATCAAAACAACAACTATGCTATCAGCCGTTGCCTATCATACCAGATTTTATACTGATTCAACTAGCAACTACCGGTTACATAGTTATCAAATTCTGATATTACGACTACTGAAAGGAAGAACATTCATAAACATTCTTGGATTAAACTCGAATCCTCAGTACTTTAAAACATCATAAACTTTCTGGAAAACGTTTGGAAGCATCAAAACATCATTTGAACCCAACTTTCTTTCCTTTTCATGCATAAATCATTTTTAAACATGAACTTTAAACATACTATAACATATAGGCAAGGAGACTCAGAAAACATCAATATATGCTTTAAATGGTGAGTCAAGAATCAACTTTTACTTGCCTTAAATGAAGCTTTGTAAGAGCAACCGATTCCTGCATAAATCTTCTCCTTTAAGCAACGCACGAACTTCTCTGGAAAATATTTTGAAGAACACTAAAGATTTTCTTTGCAAATGATAAGGATCTTGCTTTCAGAACAGGTTTTTATATGAAAGGGATTAGTGACAAGCTACTTGTGAAATTAAGCATGACACACTTATAAAGTTAGTAAAATTCCCTTCCTCTCATTTTAATTTGTAAAACACCAAACCTTTTTCAAAAGAAATCATTTGTCCTCCTTAAAGATATTTTCAATCCCTTTAAAAACTGCTTGTGCATAACCCTTGGAGTCATCCACTGAAACCAGCTGCGTCACATCTATTTTCTGAAATCACTTAAAACAGAAATGCATAACATTTCAATATCCCATTTTAAATCTATAAAATGAACAAAATGCATAATGTGGTCCTATGGATTTTGGGGCGTTACAACTCTACCCTCCTTATTGAAATTTCGTCTTCGAAATTTACGTACCAAATAAATAAGGGTAAAGACTTAGCATATCAGTTTCAGTTTCCCACGTTGCTTCTCGCTCCGACTGATTAGTCCATTGTACCTTAACCATAGGAATGCTACGGTTTCTTAGCCTTCTAATTTCTCGGAGGAGAATTCTTTCTGGTCGCTCTTCGTAGCTCAAGTCTGGTGCTAATTGGATTGGTTCATGACTTAGCACAATGCGAAGGATTGGGAACGTATTTCCTCAAATCTGATATATGAAAAATATTATGTATTGCTGACAGCTGCGGTGGCAGTGCTAATCTATAGGCTAATGTTCCTATCTTCTCCAAAATTTCATATGGTCCAATATAACTTGGACTCAGTTTTTCTTTCTTTCCAAAACGCATAACTCCTTTCATTGGATCTATTCTCAAAAATACGTGATCACCTGTCTCAAAATTCAGTTCCCTTCTTCGATTATCTGCATAACTTTTCTGTCGACTTTGAGCAGCTTTCATTCTTTCTCTTATTTTTCTAACAGCTGCTGCTGTTTGCTCCGCAACATCTGGTCCTACGCCAGATCTTTCACCAACTTCATCCCAATGAAGTGGTGTTATACACTTTCGGCTGTAGAGTGCTTCATATGGAGTCATTTGAATCAAAGCTTGGAAACTGTTATTGTAGGAAAACTCTACCAGTGGTAATTTCAAATCCCAACTTTCTGAAAAATCCACAATACAAGCCCTGAGCAAGTCTTCTAAAATCTGAATCACCCTTTCTGATTGTCCATCAGTCTGGGGGTGAAACGCTGTACTGAATGTCAGCTTTGTACCCATAGCTTTATGTAGACTTTTCCAGAATGCTGATGTAAACTTAGGATCTCTATCTGATACAATAGAAACTGGAACACCATGTAGCCTCACTATTTCCTTAACATATAAATCTGCGTATCTGCTCACCTCATATGTTGTTTTGACTAGTAAGAAATGAGCAGATTTAGTGAGTCTATCAATTATAACCCAGATGGAGTTATATCCTTGAGCAGTTCTTGGTAAACCAGTCACAAAATCCATCGCTATACATTCCCACTTCCATTCTGGAATAGGCAGTGGTTTTAATAATCCAGCCGGTCGCTGATGTTCAGTCTTCACCAGCTGACACGTCAAACATTCAGCTACAAATCTAGCAACATCCCTCTTCATTCCTGGACACCAGTATAACTGCTGGAGGTCCTTATACATTTTAGACTTCCGGGATGCACTGAGTAAGGAGCCGTATGAGATTCTTTCAAAAGATCATCTCTCAAATCATCAACTTTGGACACCAGTATAACTGCTGGAGGTCCTTATACATTTTAGTACTTCCGGGATGCACTGAGTAAGGAGCCGTATGAGATTCTTTCAAAAGATCATCTCTCAAATCATCAACTTGGGGTACCCAGATTCTGCCCATAAACCTAACAATTCCATCTTCTGAAAAATAGAGGCTGCTACCTCTTTCTTTATCTTATTTAACCCATTTCTGCAACTGTTCATCTTGCAGCTGACCCTCTCGAATTTGGTCTATAAAATTTGATCATACTGAGAGGTCTGCTAAGATCATATTACTGCTACTGCTGGACAGTATCTCGAGTCCAAACCTTTCAATATCAGTCTCTAATGATTTCTGAACAATCAGCTACGCTAGTCCTACTGATTTTCTACTTAATGCATCAGCTACCACATTTGCTTTTCCTGGGTGATAACTGATAGTACAATCGTAGTCTTTAACCAGCTCCAACCATCGCCTCTACCTCATATTCAATTCTTTATAGGTAAAGAAGTATTTCAAACTTTTGTGATCTGTGAATATTTCACACTTCTCCCCATAGAGATAATGTCTCCATATCTTAAGGGAAAAGACAACGGCTGCTAGTTCCAAGTCATGTGTTGGGTAATTCTTTTCATGATCCTTTAGCTGTCTAGATGCATATGAAATGACTTTACGATCCTGCATCAACATAGCTCCTAGTCCCAACTTTTATGCATCGGTGTAAATTACAAATCTTTCTTGATCAGTTGGCATCGTTAACACAGGTGCTTCAATCAATGCTTGCTTCAGTTTGTAAAAACTATTTTGACATTCAAATGTCCAGTTATATTACACCTGTTTCCTTGTTAACGTAGTCAAGGGAACAGCTATCTTAGAGAATTCTTGGATAAATCGCCTATAATATCCAGCTAAACCCAAGAAACTCCTTATTTCTGCAACATTCTTTGGTACTGGCCAGTCGCGAACAGCTTCTACTTTAGCTGGGTAGACTTCTATTCCATCCTTAGAAATTATATGACCTAAGAATGATACTTTCTCCAACCAAAACTCGCATTTTCTGAATTTAGCAAACAACTGCTTATCTTTCAAAATCTGGAGAACTGTCCTTAAATGTTGGACATGCTCACATCTGGTCATAGAATAGACTAAGATATCATCAATGAATACAACTACAAACTGGTCCAAAAATGGTTGGAAGACCCCATTCATTAAATCCATAAAAGCTGATGAGGCATTCATAAGTCCAAAGGGCATAACTAAGAACTCGTAGTGGCCATACTTAGTTCTAAAGGCTGTTTTATACACATCAGTTGCCTTAATTTTCAGTTGGTGGTATCCAGACCTCAAGTCGATCTTAGAGAAGACTACTGACCCTCTCAACTGGTAGAACAGATCTTCTATCCTAGGTAATGGATACTTATTCTTAATCGTCAATTTATTCAACTCCCGGTAATCTATACATAACCTCATACTTCCATCCTTTTTCTTAACAAATAAAACAGGGGCTCCCCAAGGGTAAGTACTTGGTCTAATAAACCCCTTCTTCAACAGATCTTGTATCTGTTCTTTCAGTTCTTTCATTTCTGATGGAGCTAATCGGTAAGGTGGTCTAGATACTGGAGCAGCTCCTGGAATTAGATCAATTGAAAATTCCAGCTCCCTATCTGGTGGCAGTCCCTGGATATCTTCTGGAAAAACCTCAGGGAACTCATATACTACCTCTACGGCTGACAGCTGGGGTCTATCAGTCGCTGCTAAGGATGATATAATTCAAGGAACTCTATTAACATGTTTGGCTAAAAACTGGAATGGCTCTCCTACTGGTGGGTTAACCACTACTGTTCGTAGCTTGAAATCAATTACTACCCCATACTTAGTTAACCAATCTATTCCCAAAATCATATCAAATTCTGGCATCGCCAATGCAATCAAATCAGCAGTAATCTTATGTCCTTGAAGTTTAAGTTCTAAACTCCTAAACAACTCGTGAGATACCAGCTTCTCTCCTGATGGCACTGACACACAATAACCTATCATTACTTGCTCCGGCTGGATAAAAAATTTCTTAACAAACTCTGCCGCAGTGAATGAATGTGTAGCTCCTGAATCTATTAAAGCCAGAAAAGGAAATCCAGCTATCAAAATTTCACCTGTGACTACTGTCGAGTCTGGATTGGCTTGTTCAGCTATCATTACGTAGGCTCTGCTAGTCACTAGTTGCTTGAACTTTGGACAATATTTCAAAATATGCCATGGCATCCCACATTTATAGCAGACATTTTGTCCAAGTCAGCATTGTACAGGATGGTGCTTGTGGCACTTAGGACATTCAGGCCGGTATTACCAGCAGGAACAGAGCTAATAAGTTGAATCGGTAGAGTCTTTTGCTCCTGAGACCTCTGCTGGTTCTTGTTCTGTTTCTTGAATGGCCTCTGGTCCTTCTGCTGAAAGGCTTGTCGCTTCTTCTACCTTTCCTCATCAACATATTTCCAATCCCTTTCGATTTGCAGGGCTCTATCCACTTCTTCCCTGTAGGTCTTTGGCACAGATAGCCTAACATTCATTTTGAACATTGGCTTCAATCCTTCCACGAAGTGACTCCGTTTCTCTTCTGGGTAACTTCCTATAAATGGCACAAAATAGTACCCTCTTTCGAACTTCCGCACATATTCCTGTACGGTTAAACTTCCTTGTTTGAGGGTCAAAAATTCCCTCTTCAATTCGGACCTCTTTCCAGCCGTGAAGTATTGCTCAAAGAATACTTGTTTGAAATCTGCCCAAGTAAGATTCAACAAATCCATTGACAATTTGGCTCCTTCCCACCAAATCATCGTATCTTCCCTTAACATGTAGATAGCGCACCTAGGCCTATCTAAATCAGAAATTTGAAGGTACTCAAAAATAACCTCCATGGATTTGATCCATCTCTCGGCAACTAGTGGATCAGTAGTACCACTAAATTCCTTAGGTTTCTGTCGTCTGAACTTCTCTTGGGGATCGTCATTACTTGGTCCCCTGCTGCTGGAAGATTGCCCATTGCCTCTGTTATTTTGTTTTACCAGCAGTCTTAACAATTGGGTGATAATAGCGTTATCAGTAGTAGTTTCTTCTAAGGGAATACTTCTTCAAGTTCTTCCTCTTCCTGCCATCTTATATTCTATAGCCCGCAATCCACCACATACATTTATCAGAACATGCTAAAATAAATGACAATGCTCTGAAAATAAACTCACAACTTAGAGGAACGGATGATGAACTCTGATCCAGCTGATGGTGCGTGTGTTTATCTCAGGAACGTTGCTCTGATACCATGTTTTGACGCCCGAACCCACGGGAATCACGAATTGGGGTAAATAAAAATTTTCGAATAAAAAGGGTTGAAAGACAATTTGTTATAAGCTGTATTTCTTATAAATTTAAGAAGAAACGGAAAACACGAAGACAAATCTAACAGACACTCAATTGAGCGCCAACTACTGGAAACATTTGCGGAAAAACAGACTTTATTATAAATTGCAATTGCGATTTACAACAGCTGATATTCTATATAAATGTACAACCATTGCAAATTATTTAATACAGTACATTCTAAAACAAAACAACATCAACTATGACACGAAAAGCCCCTGGCTTTTGACAAACACACACCACCCAGCAGCTGATTCAATTTTCACCTTCTGTTGGCTCTCCAGCTGTCGCACCTGCTCCATTTTAAAGCTAATGAGTCTAGGGGCACAGCGAGTAAACCCTGAGTAATAACAAGTTCAAATACGCAGGTGGACATCTGATCAATACATAAGTTAAAGGAACATCAATGATCAATATCACCTCACCCTTTATGACCGTCTGTTATCTTTGCCATAAATCTTAAAATAAACTTTTGTTCCTTTAATATCCTTCTCTTTAAACTTTCCTTCTTAAAATCCTCAGGTTCCATCATTTAAAACTCTTGTTTCCACTTTAAAATTTTACTGAGTATCGAATTCAGCTTTTGGAAACATATCATTGAAATGAAACCAGTCGTAAGAGAAACCAGTCGCAACGAATAGGAACCAGTCGCAAGACAGGAACCAGTCTCAACAAAATGGAACAGTACTATGAAACAAAACAGATTTCTACTGTTCATGAGTATTGCTGAAATAAACCAGCTGCAAGGTCTTTTTACTAAAAAACAAACGTATTAAATGAAACGACGTCGTTAGCGGATCAACCAGTCGTAAGAAAAGTGCTAACATACGTGAAACCAGACGCAAGGATTTTAGCTAAATATCTAGACGCAAGGAATAGGAACCAGTCGCAAGACAGGAACCAGTCGCAATGAATAGTACTTTAGAAGTGAATAGTGCAACTGCTGGAATACTACAATGGAATGCAACTGCTGGAATATTACAATGGAATGCAACTGCTGGAATGAACAGTGCAACTACTGATTTTACAACGAAATGCAACTGATGGAATGAATAGTGCAACTACTGATTTTTACGAAAACAACGCAACTGTTGGAATTTGACTTGATATTTGTAACATCAAAACAAAAACTATGCTATCAGCCGTTGCCTATCAAATCAGACTTTATACTGATTCAAATAGCAACTACCGATTACATAGTTATCAAATTCTGATATTACGACTACTGAAAGGAAGAACATTCATAAACATTCTTGGATTAAACTCGAATCCTCAGTACTTTAAAACATTCATAAACTTTCTGGAAAACATTTGGAAGCATCAAAACATCATTTGAACCCATCTTTCTTTACCTTTTCATGCATAAATCATTTTTAAACATGAACTTTATACATACTATAACATATAGGCAAGGAGACTCAGAAAACATGAATATATGCTTTAAATGGTGAGTCAAGAATCAACTTTTACTTGCCTTAAACGAAGCTTTGTAACAGCAACCGATTCCTGCAGAAATCTTCTCCTTTAAGCAACGCACGAACTTCTCTGGAATATATTTTGAAGAACACTAAAGATTTTCTTTGCAAATGATAAGGATCTTGCTTTCAAAACAGGTTTTTATATGAAAGGGATTAGTGACAAGCTACTTGTGAAATTAAGCATGACACACTTATAAAATTTAGTAAAATTCCCTTCCTCTCATTTTAATTTGTAAAACACCAAATCTTTTTCAAAAGAAATCATTTTTCCTCCTTAAAGATATTTTCAATCCCTTTAAAAACTGCTCGTGCATCACCCTTGGAGTCATCCACTGAAACCAACTGCGTCACATCTATTTTCTGAAATCACTTAAAATAGAAATGCATAACATTTCAACATGCCATTTAAATCTATAAAATGAACACAATGCAGATTTTGGGCGTTACATGAATAGTCTTCTCAGCCCCAGTTTTCAGGACCTCGGTATGCCTAGGTGAATTCCATGACGAGGGAACAAGCAGAGGGCACGCCAGGAGGAGGAGTGATCGCAGGTACTTGTTTTGTATTTGATTTTCCTGCTCGTGTGTTGTTTTATACAGGAGCATCACATTCATTTATTGATGATGCATTTGTGGTTGATCATTATTTGCATACCACTAATTTGTGTGATGTTGTTTCTGTTGCGACTCCTGCCGGCGCGAGCCTGTACTCACAAGAAATCTTGTTGAATGGCATTCTTAGGTTTCGTGAGAACGTGTTTTTAGAAAACTTAATCAGACTAGTGACGTGGGATTTTGATTGCATAGTGGGAATGGACGTGTTGTCTAGTTATAGGGCCACAGTGGATTGTTTCCATGGCGTTGTGCGTTTTAGGCCCCAGTCCGATGAGAAGTGGAACTTCTACGGCCACGATTCCCAGTCTAAGATTCCTTTAGTCTCTGCGATGGAGATGTTCAGCCTGTTGTCGTCGTAGAATGCTGGATTTATGGTCTATGCTTTGGATGCGTCTTCTTCGTCGCGTGTAGAGCTTAGTGATGTTCACGTTGTTCGTCATTTCCCTGATGTGTTTCCAGAGGAGATTCCTGGTTTTCCTCCAAAGAGGGAGATTTACCTTAGCATTGAGTTGGTACCTGGTGCAGCTCATATCTCTCGAGCTCTGTTCGTTTAGCACCTGCTGAGTTGAGGGAACTTAAGGTGCATCTTAGCGACTGTTAGAGTAGATGCCCAACTAGCCAACTTGTGGCATTTGGGTTCATAGACTCTTGTATATGACAATATTTATATATGATATTCGCATTTATTCATTTGACATTCTTTACTTTCATTGTGTTGTATGATGATTAACAATTGTGTTGAGTAAAGACCTAGAATGCACTAAAGTGTATGTTAGATGTGATAGTGGGTATGACGGCTATCATGAAACACATCTAATAGTCACTGTGTATTCTGAATTTTATGGAATGAATTGTCCCTCGGCAATCTTTTTTCCGCTGCCTCGCGGGGAGCCGTGATCCGGACCCGCCGCGGCTACCCAACAGTGGTATCATAGCCAAGGTTTTCGGATCTGATCAATATAATTGCTGCCTTATTGTATCTAACCTTGAATTTTTCAGAATCAAACGAAAATCGACATCGCATCGGCCACGGCGCCGCCGCGCATGGCGGCGCCTCATCATCCTCGCCGTGCACACGAGCGCGCACGGCGCCTGCGCGCATGCCACGCATGGCGCGCGACCGCTGGACATGTCCAGCGCAACGGTTGCGGACGATGGGCGCTTCACTCTCGCGTTGTGGCCGGACGCTTGGCGCCGCTTCACGCGAGAAGACCAGCCGCTCGACACACGATGGAGGACGCGCTGGACGCGCAAAGTTGCTGCGCACTGGCCGCGCACAACCGCGCTTGGCGGCCGAACTCCTGTCTGTTAATTGGCGCACAGGTCACGCAATGGTGGCCGGACGGTGCGCCACTGGTTGGTGCATCCAGCGTCGCACGCCGCGTCTGTCGCGGCGCGTGCGTGGCCTCGCGCCGCGCGAAAATTCCATGGTGGCGGCCATCGCTCCGGCGAAGCTCCGGCGATGTCGTGACGGCTGAATTCTTCTAGGGTTTAGTTCGGGCCTGTCCCGGGCAGCCCGTGAATTTTTCGGGCCGGTATACGATATCGGGCCCGTTTTGGTCGATTTTGAAATTTTGAGATTTTTGGGCCTAGAATTGTTTTAAGCCCAAAAGTCACCATTCGATCTCCAAGATGTACGCATAGCTATCGGATCTATAGCGACTCTCGATTTACCAATGGTCGTTGATCTGATCGGGATATATGGATTGAAAGGACCGTACTGTAAGCTAACCATGACCAACTGGTTCTTGCAGGCACTATCAGTGATACCTAGGGGATCATGGGGCGATGTTGCTAGACGCTCTTACCATGATCCGATGGGCAAGTCTGGAATTGTGATTCCGGAGCCACAATGGTTGTGGGCCCACGGCTAGCTGTATCCCTGAACCATTGAGGGTCACACAAGTACTGGATTCGAGATTCCCGCATGGATACTCAGCTCAATGTGTTGAGCATGAGGAGAGGATTTTGGAGAGTGCGACTTCCTAAAAGTCAACAGGGGTCAAATCGGGTTTTCCCGATGTTGAAGGGCAAAACGGTCAATTTGCACTGGGGTTCTGAAAAATGGTTTTTCAGATCATAGTATTCAGTTTTGGAAACTGAGTCGATCGGTCTGATCTGATCGGCGATCGGAGTTACGATGAAGACTCAGTGATGGGGATGAACTGAATGTTCATCCGTTGGACCCGGGCCCGTTGGGCCGGTCCAAGTCCATCACTTAGTCTATTTAATATAGACTTAGGAGACTTAATCATAAGAAAACTCTTGATACAAACCCTAAACCTAGAGCAAGTGTGCGCCGCCCTCCCTCCTCTCCATAAGCCGTCGCCGGAAGAGGAGAATCCGTCCGCGCCGATCTCGTCAGGCCTTCTAGTGCAGGCTGAAGGAGTCTCGTATCCGGTCGTGTACCTGAATGACGTAGTCTACCACAATCTACCGTGAAGTGCCGGTTTCCTCGAGAAACTGGTCGGAGCCAGGCACGAGTTGCCAGCAAGGTAGCAATCTAAACGCCCTATGAATGTCTTAAGGGGACCGTCCTTCATGACTCGACATTGATGGGTCATCTTGACACGTGATAGTAAACGGCGTCATATTATTGGGCCCTTACTGGACGTGAGGTAAATACATGGAGGTTGCACTGGTTGCAATCGGAAACTACCTTTTGGGGGTCATGGATGGCTGATATTATTCGGGTCCATGATCGCTTGATTGGGCTCCGTATACCCACTAAAGAAACCTGTTTTCTCGATTTCATTAGAGGGTGGTGAAATCGTTAAAATAGTGGGAGGGTAATTCATAAAACTTAACGACCATGTTTTATGTCTTAGCGATTATTTTTATATAGTTAGTAATGTATGTCTGCTTTCCTTTTCAGTATTACTGCATATAAAATGGTTTCGATGAAAAACTCGCTCGCTGCTATACTGGATAGCAACAGGTTCACCGGTCTGAACTACCAAGACTGGCTCCGCAACATCAATCTTGAATTGGCTTTGGAGAAACTTCTTTATGCGATAGAGAAGAGTCCTCCGAAGGAAGCCCCTGCCGATATCAGCCCTGAGGAGCTGATAACGCTTAAACAATGGTGGGACGACGAGGTTAAAGCTCGATGCTATGTGATGGCATCGATGTCCAATGAAATGCAACGGCGTTTTGAGAAGACAAAGTATGCTGCTGACATACTTTTTCATCTCAAAGAGCTGTACGGGGAGAACTCTTGACAAGAGAGGTTCACGGCTGTCAAGGAGCTTATGACAAGCCGCATGCGCGATGGGACTTCGGTCCGCGAGCATGGGGTTCGTATGATTGGGCTCGTTGAAAAGCTTTCGGGCCTTGATATCGCACATCCACACGAGCTGTCGGTGGATGTACTTCTCCTCTCGCTGCCCGCTGCATTTGACCCTTTTGTGGTCAACTTCAACATGAACAAGCTGGAAGCCACCCTTGAAGAGGTGGTTAACATGCTTGTAGTGTTTGAAGGGACCATAAAGAAGGACAAACCCGTCCTCCTTCTGGGTCCTTCTTCCTCTGCGAAGAGGGGACCCAGACGCAAGAGCAAGAAGCGTTCTGCTCCTGCGAAGGAGGAAAAGTCCGCCAAGAAGCTAAAGGCAAAGGCTTCTAAACCAAACAAGTCTGAGGATGTTTGCCACCACTGCCACAAGGCTGGGCATTGGAGGAGGAACTGCAAGGAGTACCTAGAGCAGTTGCGAACTGCGAAAGGTATGTTCTATATTGAAATAAATATATCTCTTAATTCGACTTCTTGGGTACTTGATACCGGATGTGGATCTCATATCTGCAATGATTTGCAGGTGATGACAAGAAGCCGACGTCTTAGAGAGGGTGAGACCCACTTGAGGCTTGGCAATGGAGCAAGGGTTGCTGGGTCGATTTTGAAATTTTGAGATTTTTGGGCCTAGAATTGTTTTAAGCCCAAATTTGATACAATTAAAATTAGTAAAATGTGATTTTAATTATAAAATATTATTTTATAATTAAATATGATTTTGTTGATTAAAATTTGATTTTATCGACAAAATACGATTTTATTATAAAATGCGATTTTATGATTAAAATATGATTTTACGATAAATAATTAGATTATTTAATTTATGCATGTTAATTACATTAATTGCATGATTGGGATGATCGAGAGCCGTGATCAATTTGTTAGGTGTATGCGATAGGTTTTTGTGATTCGGTTTGTAAATATTTTGATTATCATTTAAAGTGGGCCTGTTTGTGGCCCGTTCCCACCTCTTGATAAATGTATCCCTTGTATGTCATGGTAAATTTAAATGTAAAATTACTAGATTTAGTGGGAGGACATCCGAAGACGGTGGACAATGACGATAAAGATATTGAAGACCGAAGATCTGTAAAACCGGAAGCTTTGTAATAGGATTGCGTTGCATATTGCATTACCCCTAGGATTGGACCCAGGTCCGTGACTGGCAACCACGGACCCCATAGCTCTCGCGATCGATCATCCCAATGTTTCATTATATATGTTGATATATAGTTTAATTGAATCCGCATGTTACATGTTTTAAATTTGATTTAAAATAAATGCATGAGACCAAAGTTTTTCAAAATAAAATCCCTCGTTTTAAATATGATTTAAAACTTATATCAAGATAAAATGTTTATTCGAATAAACTAAAGGGTATTTAAAATTGTTTTAGGGTAATTCACTTAACGACCATGTTTCATGTCTTAGCGATTATTTTTATATAGTTAGTAATGTATGTCTGCTTTCCTTTCCTTTTCTACTCATTGGGAATGATGTAGGAATGTTGCAATCAACTAAAGTATGGCTGTCTAGCCGATTTTCGATGAAGGACATGGGTGAAGCATCTTATATCCTTGGGATACAGATCTATCGGGATAGATCTAAACGGATGCTCGGACTCACCCAAGCTACCTACATCGATACCGTACTTAAGAGGTTCTCTATGGAAGAGTCCAAGAGAGGACACCTACCTATGTGCCACGGGGTCACTCTATCTAAGTCTATGTGTCCAAAGACTGATGAGGAGATAGAGAGTATGGCACGTGTACCATATGCCTCGGAATAGGTAGTATTATGTATGGCATGATCTCGACTAGACCGGATGTCGCATATGCTCTGAGTGTCACGAGCCGCTACCAGGCCAACCCCGGCCAATTGCATTGGAAGGCCGTGAAGGATATTCTTAAGTACTTACGAAGGACTAAGAATATGTTCATGGTCTATGGGGGTGGTGAACTGAAACTGGAAGGCTACACTGATTCTAGCTTCCAGTGTGACGTGGATGATTCGAAATCAACCTCTGGATTTGTATTCATGCTCAATGGTGGTGCTGTCTCTTGGAAGAGTTCCAAGCAAGACACCATCGCGGATTCAACCACTGAGGCTGAGTACATCGCAGCAACAGCTGCTGCTAAGGAGGCCGTTTGGATAAGGAATTTCGTCCAAGAGTTGGGCGTCATTCCTAATGGAGTTGGTCCAGTCCCGGTGTACTGCGACAACACGGGTGCCGTTGCACAAGCAAAGGAGCCTAGGTCTCACCAAAGATCCAAACACATACTGAGGAAATACCACATAATCCGGGATATTGTGGCTAGAGGTGACATAGCAGTTGAGAGAGTCGCCTCTGCAGAAAACGTTGCTGATCCACTTACGAAGCCCTTGCCTGGACCGTTGTTTGAAAAACATCGTGAAACAATGGGACTGCGTCTGATGAGTAGTTGTCTTTAGGGCAAGTGGGAGATTGTTAGAGTAGATGCCCAACTAGCCAACTTGTGGCATGGGGGTTCATAGACTCTTGTATATGACAATCTTTATATATTATATTCGCATTTATTCATTTGGCATTCTTTACTTTCATTGTGTTGTATGATGATTAACAATTGTGTTGAGTAAAGACCTAGAATGCACTAAGTGTATGTTAGATGTGATAGTGGGTATGACGGCTATCATGAAACACATCTAATAGTCACTGTGTATTCTGAACATGTTCCTAGTCGATTGGGCCGTCAAAATGAGGATAAGGCCGCCCGAGCTAGAGACTAGTATCGGTGATGCGAAGTACCATGTTTCATTTGTAGGGAACATTGTGATGTTCTGAGCAAGCAGATAGATAGTGACCTGGTGATCTATCGAACTACCCTCATTCGGACTTTCCAAGTGGTTACCATTTGTCGAGTGGATAAGTCCGAGGTCTTGGTTGTACTGATTAGTCCTCATGACTCAAAACGTCATTGAGACTCTACATGATAGGCGTCTCACTTTGATTCGTTTGCCGACTCACTTGGGGTCATAAGGCAGCGGGATTGGGTGAGACCCCGATGCATATAGGAGTCGATGCATCGTTGTCGAGGATTCACCGCTCGCAGACATGCGTGGATATCCTATGCTATCTGAGGGGATAATAGTGTATAAATCTCTGGCCAGAGTACTAGAATTGTTTTAAGTAAATGTGTTTACCTAGTTACACTCGCGATGTCACTATTCGATCTCCAAGATATATGCATAGCTATCGGATCTATAGCGACTCTCGATTTACCAATGGTCGTTGATCTGATCGGGATATATGGATTGAAAGGACCTACTGTACGCTAACCACGACCAACTGGTTCTTTCAGGCACTATCAGTGATACCTAGGGGATCATGGGGCGATGTTGCTAGACGCTCTTACCATGATCCGATGGGCAAGTCCGGAATTGTGATTCCGGAGCCACAATGGTTGTGGACCCACGGCTAGCTGTATCCCTGAACTATTGAGGGTCACACAAGTACTGGATTCGAGATTCCCGCACGGATACTCAGCTCAATGTGTTGAGCATGAGGAGAGGATTTTGGGGAGTGCGCCTTCCTAAAAGTCAACAAGGGTCAAATCGGGATTTCCCGATGTTGAAGGGTAAAACGGTCATTTTGCACTGGGGTTCTGAAAAATGGTTTTTCAGATCATAGTATTCAGTTTTGGAAATTGAGTCGATCGGTCCGATCTGATCGGTGATCGTAGTTACGATGAAGTCTCGGTGATGGGGATGAACTGAATGTTCATCCGTTGGACTCGGGCCCGTTGGGCCGGTCCAAGTCCATCACTTAGTCTATTTAATATAGACTTAGGAGACTTAATCATAAGACAACTCTTGATACAAACCCTAAACCTAGAGCAAGTGTGCGCCGCCCTCCCTCCTCTCCATAAGCCGCTGTTGCCGCCGTGCGCCGCCGCCGCCGCCTCTCTTCGCCGGAAATTATTCCGGCCAATCTTGACGAGGAGAATCCGTCCGCGCCGATCTCGTCAGGCCTTCTAGTGTAGGCTGACGAAGGAGTCTTGTATCCGGTCATGGACCTGATTGACGTAGTCTACCGCAATCTACCGTGAAGTGCCGGTTTCCTCGAGAAACTGGTCGGAGCCAGGCACGAGTTGCCAGCAAGGTAGCAATCTAAACGCCCTATGAATTTCATAGTTTGTTATTTGTAATTGAATTGTATTTATCGTCTCCCGGTATTTTTGTTCTTCCGCTGCCTCGCCGGGAGGCGTGATCCGGATCCGCCGCGGCTACCCAACAGCAACTTGTTAGAGAAGGGTTTCATTAGGCCGAGTATGTCCCCGTGGGGAGCGCCTATCATGTTTGTAAAGAAGAAGGATGGGTCGATGAGGATGTGCATCGACTTTAGACGGTTGAATAAGGCAACAGTGAAGAATAAGTACCCTTGCCGAGGATCGATGACTTGTTTGATCAGATTCAGGGTTCGGCTGTGTTTTCTAAAGATTGATCTATGTTCGGGTACCATCAGTTGCACATTCGAGAGCAAGATTTTGCGAAAACTGCTTTTCGTACGAGGTACGTGCATTATGAGTTTTTAGTTATGCCTTTTGGTTTGACGAATGCCCCCGCAGCTTTCATGGACCTGATGAATCGAGTCTTTAGAGAGTTCATCGATATGTTTTTGATTGTGTTTATCGATGACATTTTGGTGTACTCTAAGACTCCAATGCAGCACAAAGAGCATTTGAAGTTGGTTCTTCAGACGCTTCGAGACTCGCAGCTGTGTGCTAAGTTCTCCAAGTGCGATTTTTGGTTAGACCGAGTTTTATTTCTGGGTCATGTCGTTTCAGTGGAAGGTATTTCTGTGGATCCCAGTAAGGTAGAGGCTGTTGTTAACTTGGAGCGTCCCAAGAATGTTGTTGAGATTCGTAGTTTCTTGGGTTTGGCTGGCCATTATAGGCGTTTTATAGATGGATTCTCTAGTATAGCTAAGCCGATGACGCAGTTGACTAGGTAAGTTCTCCAAGTGCGATTTTTGGTTAGACCGAGTTTTATTTCTGGGTCATGTCGTTTCAGTGGAAGGTATTTCTGTGGATCCCAGTAAGGTAGAGGCTGTTGTTAACTTGGAGCGTCCCAAGAATGTTGTTGAGATTCGTAGTTTCTTGGGTTTGGCTGGCCATTATAGGCGTTTTATAGATGGATTCTCTAGTATAGCTAAGCCGATGACGCAGTTGACTAAGAAAAACAAGAGGTTTGTTTGAACTGAGCAATGTGAGAACAATTTTTTATTGCTCAAGGAGAAGCTAACTTCAGTGCCTGCGTTAGCTTTTCCGTCTGGTTCAGGTGGTTTTGTAGTTTGTGCAAATGCTTCTTTGAATGGATTGGGTTGTGTGCTGATGCAGAATGGTCGAGTCATTGCGTATGCCTCTCGTCAGTTGAAACCGCATGAGACTCGTTACCCAGTTCATGATTTGGAATTGGCAGCAGTGGTCTTTGCCTGGAATATTTGGCGCCACTATCTGTATGGCGAGCAGTTTGTGGTGTATTCAGACCACAGGAGTCTTCAGTATCTATTTTCTTAGTCAAATTTGAATATGAGACAGCGTAGATGGATGGAGCTGCTAAAGGATTTTGATTGTGAGATCCAATATCAGCCTGGGAAAGTAAATGTTGTTGCCGATGCATTGAGCAGAAAGGCTCAAGTGGCGATGCGGGCTTCGTTGTAGATTTCGAAGGTCCATGAGCATCTAGGCACTACTGGTTGGCTGTTTTACCCGGGTGAGGATTTTGTTGTGGTGTCTTCTTTTCAAGTTGAGCCACAGATTGTTGTGAGCATTAGAGCAGCTCAGAGAACCGATCCATCTATCCATGAGTTGAAGCTAAAGGTTAGATCTGGACAGTTTGAGGATTACTCTGTCTCGTCTGATGGTTGTTTGAGGTTTCGCGGTAGGTTGGTTGTGCCAAATCTGATCGACTTGAAAGAGGAGATCTTGAGAGAAGCGCACTGCAGTAACCTTAGTGTTCATCCTGGTGCAAGGAAGATGTATCATGCCTTGAAGCAGCATTACTGGTGGGAAGGTTTGAAGAGTGATGTTGCTGATGTTGTAACCCGTTTTCTGAATTGTTTGAAAGTCAAGGCCGAGAGGATGAGACCTGGTGGAATATTGCAGAGTTTGGAAGTGCTCCAATGGAATTGGGAGCACATAGCAATGTATTTTGCGACTCCTTTGCCTCGTTCCAGCAGAGGTTGTGATGTTGTGTGGGTGGTTATCGATAGGTTGTCGAATTCTGCGCACTTCATTACCTACAACATGACCTATTATTTGAAGAAGATGGTGAAACTGTACATAGATTTCGTGGTGCGTTTGCACGGTGTGCCTGTTTCTATTGTTTCAGATCGTGATCCGAGGTTTACTTACAGGTTTTGGAAGAGTTTGCAAACAGCTTTGGGTACTAGATTGGCTGTGAGCACAGCATATCATCCCCAAAAAGATGACCAATCTGAGAGAACTATCCAGATTTTAGAGGATATGTTGTGTGAGACCTGGATTTCATGGAAGATTAATCTTAGATTAATCGGTTTTAAGAATTTTGAAAGTTTTCGTAATTTTGGTATTTGTGAGTTAGCAGCTGGTTGGTAGTGAAAACCACTCGTAGCGTGTATTTGTAATGCGGGAGATCAAACGCCGTCGTTTTGGCGTGAGAAACCAGTCGTTGGCAAAGTCTGCCAGCAGATAGTATCTTAGGCGTGCGTTGGGTAGGATCTGCCAGCAGCAACGCTTACGTGGATTCAACAGAGAGCGCTAAGGGATTTCGAAACGGTGACGTTTTGTGAGGCATCGACTGGGTGATATCTATTAGCAGCAAGCTCCTGTATCGAACTGCAATACGCCGTCATTTGGATTAGTTGAGGCGACGTCGTTTTGGTTAGCGCTAAGAAATCAGCAGCTGGAGTGTTCGCCCCTAGTAGCGATCAGTCGTTGCATGTGTTAGTTCAACATATTTGCTGACGTGGTTAAGCGACGCCGTTTAGATTAGTTGAAACGCTGCATTTCGAGTGTTGCGTCTGGTACCAGTCGCAGGGATCTTTTGCTTTGTTGAGAAATCCAGTCGCTGGTTTTGGTTAACCAGCTGTTGACAGATAGGATGACGTAAGCTGTGCGACGTCGTTTAGTTAAGTTTCCACCACGCCGTTTTGCTAGCGTTGTTGGAGAGATTCAGCAGCTGGTTTGTTTTGCATCTGCTGGTTGTATTTTCAGCGAGGTTCGACTGATTTGTCGGTGGGTCTGTTATCAGCAGTTGAGAAGTGTATATATATTCGAAGTCTTGGTCTTCGATTGGTTTATTAGATTCTCATACTTAGCAAAATATTCTCCCGATTGTTGCTCTTCGCTTCGAAGCCTAGGTTACTGTTCACCGTGAGTTTCTCCGGCGAATTTCCGTTGTTTCCCCCTATTGTTTGATACGTTTGATGTAGCGTTGGACTCCTATCGAGAAGCTCTTCCATTCCATACCACTTTTGGAGGCTGTGGTTGGCTAGTTGAGGAACGCGAAGTTGCTGTTGATCGTTCGTTTTGTAATGCAGGTAGAACTTCGTTCCTTTGTGATGAGATCTTGTTCCTAGCCTTGGTTTAAGCTTCAAGTAAATTGTTTTGGTAGTAATTGCGTTTGTTGAGTGTGGCTCCCAGCCGTGAGATCTAGTTGAGGAACGCGAAGTTGCTGTTGATCGTTCGTTTTGTAATGCAGGTAGAACTTCGTTCCTTTGTGATGAGATCTTGTTCCTAGCCTTGGTTTAAGCTTCAAGTAAATTGTTTTGGTAGTAATTGCGTTTGTTGAGTGTGGCTCCCAGCCGTGAGATTCTGTTAGCATCCCTGAGAATTATACTTCGTTGTTTAGCAGGTTTTTAACCATATTTCTCGGGATCCCTTTGTGGTAATTGTTGCGCAGTATTGAGGTACGGATCTGAGCTTGAGGTAGCTGGGAATTGGCGTGAGATTTAATGTTAGATGGTTGCTTGTGCATTTCCGTGGATGTTGCTGTGTGCATATGTGATTGCTGTTGATTTTAGCTGCTATGTTTATGCATACACGCATTTCCCATATTGCATTCAGATTTCTGTTGCAGCCATTGCTTTGTATTCCGTTGTATTGCTGTAGTTTCTTACCAGGATTCGAGGGCGAGCGGCAATACCGCACTCTCATCTCCCTGCTGGGATCTATTAGCCACCATGCGCCGAGTGGTTAATTACCACAGTTCATGGGCGAGGCAACGGCAGGTTGAGTTGTTTGATGCATCTGGTATTTGGGTGTTGTGTCAAGGCGAGTGGCTCATTACCACACTTTGAACACACCACGTGGCCACTGATTCGTTGCAGATCTCGTGGAGCTATGTTTGAGTTCCTTGGCTCCCTTGTTGGTTGTAGCCTTCAGCTGTTATCCGGTGTCTCATGCATAGCATCTGCATTTTATCTTATGCATTTCTTTAGCTGTTTCAGTTGTTCTCCGTACTGGGGTTTGACCCCATGTCCCTCTGGGCTTGGTTGTTTGTCCTTGCTTGTGTTGTTTTCAGGGAACCTAGGTTTCACAGCTGGTTGCGGGTTTAATCCAGCTGGAGGTGCCCCAGGAGGTGGTTAGAGTATCCCAGTAGCGTATAGCATATTTATATGTATCAGTATTATTAGCCAGGGGATGCCCTGTGCTTTGTCGTTGTATTCTTTTGATGGAGTCTGATACATGTTGTTGGTTGTTGTTGTGCTATACTGTGTATTGTTGGCTGGTAGCCGCATTTGGTTGTTTTTATAAACTGGGATATATTTTGAGTATCGTGATATTTTAAATTACATTGTTTTATATCTTCAGGCCAAAAGCAAAAATTTTACCCGCTTTTTAGTAGCTTCCGCATGTGTTTGTATGTTTTATCTATGATGTGAGCACGAGGACTGACATGTTGAGAGCTTTTGTGATGGATTTTAGTGGTAGCTGGCAAGATTCGTTGTCTTTGGTTGAGTTTTCCTATAATAACAGCTATCAGGTCACGATTGGTATGGCACCTTTTGAGGCATTATACGGCAGGAAGTGCAGATCGCCTGTGTGTTGGGAAGAAGTGGGGGAGAAGCAGCTGTCTTCTCCAGAATTTGTGCAGCATATGAGAAATCAAGTGGATCTGATTCGCCAGCGAATGAAAGCTGCACAGGATCGCCAAGCTAGTTATGCGAATAAGAGGCGTAGGCCTTTGGAATTTCAGGTTGGTGATCTGGTTTTTCTGAAAGTTTCTCCTTTCCGCAGTGTCATGAGATTTGGTCTCAAGGGAAAATTAGCTCCTCGTTATGTTGGACAGTATGAGATTGTTGAGAGGATTGGTCCTTTGGCTTATCGGTTGTTTGTTGGTCCCTGTTTTTCGAAGGAACTTAGCAGCCGCTGGTTTAAAATGAGCGATTAAAAATTTTACGCTGCTAATACGGAGCTGCAATAGCTCAATGTTCTTGAACATTTAAAATCACAGAAGAGCACCGGAGACAGATCTGGTATGATTTAAAAATCATGTGGAAAATACCAGAACTGAATCCTATATTTTAAAACAACTCAAACAGATTTATGTACAACATAAATCTGTTCGATACTTGTGCAAGTGCTGAACTGTAAACGTGTGTTATGCGTGCTAAAATAATGCGAGTTCTGAAAGCTTAAAGAAGACGATACACAATATTTGTTTCTGGAAGTTCGGACCTCAATGTCCTACATCTTCCCTTCTTCCACCTTGGAAGGATCCACTAGAAGATTTGATCTTACAACTCGTGTACAGACCCGATCCCACAACCAACAGCTGTGAGAACTCCTAAACTCCACAAATGCACACCAGCCGCAACTGTGTGACTAACTACATACACATGAGTTTTACGTCATCGTTCTTGGACGGGACCTGTGTTGGAAAGGTTTTGAGATTCATTCCCTATACAATGAATGTGAATAAATCTCTGTGTGTGAGAATTACAGTGTACGCACAACTCTCAAAAGATACATCTCACACACTAGGGAAATGCTCCTAAACGAGCTAATACAGATTCAGCAGTCGACACAATAGGCTCCTCTCAAGAATGATTGTCGACTGCTTCATCTTCCAGTGTTCTTCCCTTTCGTTGTTGTCTCCTTTTGATTTTCTCTTTACTGTGCAACAACAATCATCGATCTTTTTACACTCGTCCACTTTCTTCCATGGCGTTGCCTTCGCATATATATATCCTCTGTTTGAATATAGCCGTTGGACAGTGAATCCAAATCTGTTCTGCGCTTGTCAAGGCCAAATTGTCGTCTTTCCATTTCCGTGCAAACTTCCTTTGTAAATTGTACTATTTCCCTGAATAGTACAAATCTTGTTCCCTTGAATTGAGGCAATTGCACCACTCTATTTCAGCCATTGATTCTTTCCATCTTGAGCGTTGATTGCCTGGTCATCATTTGATTTACACGAGCTGGTTGGGTCATCATAAACCATCTGCTGAATCTTAGCGCGAAGGCAAAACGCTGTCGTACCAACTTATGTAAACGCATAGTTTTGCTATCGCTAACTTGAGTCCCCTTGACTGGTTGCACTGTAGCTGCCTGCTGGTCATTCTTAGAAGAAGTACCTGCTGGTTCTTTGTAAGTCCAAGACGCCGTCGTTTCTCTTAAATCAAGCGCTGTCGTTTTGCAATCCTAACTTAGCAAAACATGCTATCCACCAAGTGCTTGCGCCTGCTGGTCATTGCCATCGCAAAATCTTCCTGCTGATTCTTATCGCGAATGCAAAACGCTGTCGTTCCAACTTATTCAAGCGACATCGTTTTGCAATCTCCAACTTCACATATCATCTGCTGAATCTTTGTCTTTGCGCTTCTGCTGAATCCATTCCACTGTAGCCATCTGCTGAACTCTAACCATCTGCTGATTCTTTAGCACGACGTCGCTTTCTTCACTGTTACATTTGCTGTTGTCAGCTTCTTGTTCAACATTGCTCATCAGCTGTCAACAAATTCTTGAATAACGACTGTCAACAGATTCGTCAACAGTAATATGAATCGCGACTGCTAACAGATTCGTCAACAGTAATATGAATCGCGACTGCTAACAGATTCGTTTACAGTAATATGAATCGCGACTGCTAACAGATTCGTTAACAGTAATATGAATGGCAACTACCGACAGCTTCGTGAATAGTAACTGACAACAGCTTCTTCAACAGTAACTTGCGACTGGAATCTTCTTCTACGACGTCGCTTTATCTCTTGCGCTTGCAGCTGGTCTTCTCATCGTTCCAGCTGATTCACTTCGCTCCAGCTGGTTCAACTTGGCCTCCGCCTGATTACGAACAACTGATTCAACTTTGGACGTCTCCATTGCTAATCCAGCTGCCGTCTAAATGTATGCACCAAACCAACTGCTGAACTTATATTGTGAACCATCGGCTGGACAAGCTTCTGCTACTGTTCATCTTCTTCTTCGTTCCTAAAATCTGCACAAATAAGTGGAATTTTTAGAAACACCATAACCGGTTTTGTGTAATTCAAAACTTAATCAGGATCTGTCAAAACTGATCCATCAATCTCTCCCTTTTTGATTTACACAAAACCTTAAATAAACGATGCATGTTCTAACAATTCTCTCCCTTTTTGTGGGAATCAAAAAGAGATCGAACTTCTGGTCATCCCGATATTTAAAACAAAAAAACTCTCCCTACACTGTTACAACAAAAACAACGTAACAGCAGGAGTTTTAAATTTGAAAAACAAAACCAGCATTTGGGAAGCACCGAATGCAAGAGCTATATGATTTTTAAAACTGGAGCTGATGCATAGCTCAAATTTATCAAAGACAGTGACGCCACTCTCCCTGTCTTTTATAACATGAGCTCAAAACATTTTAAAAATAAACTTTTGGCATCAGCTGGAATCCGCAAAACAGAACATTTAAAAACAAAACAAAGCATCGAAATATTGTTTCAAATAACAATGTGCTACTGAGTTACTTATATATGAAGAACCAGCACAGATAAAAGCTCAGATTTTGAATTCAAATCTCTTCTGCGCTTGTCAAGGCCAAATTGTCGTCTTTCCAAATACGTGCAACGCTCCTCTGTATATTGTACTATTTCCCAGAATAGTACAAATCTTGTTCCCTTGAATTGAGGCAATTGCACGACTCTATTTCAGCCATTGATTCTTTCCATCTTGAGCGTTGATTGCGTCGAATGGCTGAATGTCATTTCTTCTTCGCAGCTGTCCAGACTTCACTCTTCTTTGCGCTGCTGCTGAAATTATCGTTGCGTCTGGATCTTTGCGACTGGATGCATATCAACAGCTGGTCTACTGTAGCTCTTGACTAGAAGTGTTGTTGCTACCAACTGCTGATTAACATTTTATTTGCACTCCAACTGGTCATCATTTGATTTACACCAGCTGGTTGTGTCATCGCAAACCATCTGCTGAATCTTAGCGCGAAGGCAAAACGCTATCGTACCAACTTATGTAAACGACATCGTTTTTCTATCGCTAACTTGAGTCCCCTCGACTGGTTGCATTGTAGCTGCCTGCTGGTCATTCTATCGCAAAGAGCATCTGCTGATTTAGCGTTCCTGCTGGTTCTTTGTAAGTCCAAAACGCCGTCGTTTCTCTTAAATCAAGCGCTGTCGTTTTGCAATCCTAACTTAGCAAAACATGCTATCCACCAAGTGCTTGCGCCTGCTGGTCATTGCCATCACAAAATCTTCCTGCTGATTCTTATCTCGAATGCAAAACGCTGTCGTTCCAACTTATTCAAGCGACATCGTTTTGCAATCGCCAACTTCACATATCATCTGCTGAATCTTTGTCATTGCGCTTCTGCTGAATCCATTCCACTGTAGCCATCTGCTGAACTCTAACCATCTGCTGATTCTTTAGCACGACGTCGCTTTCTTCACTGTTACGTTTTCTGTTGTCAGCTTCTTGTTCAACATTGCTCATCAGCTGTCAACAGCTTCTTGAATAGCGACTGTCAACATATTCGTCAACAGTAATATGAATCGCGACTGCTAACAGATTCGTCAACAGTAATATGAATCTCGACTGCTAACAGATTCGTTAACAGTAATATGAATCGCGACTGCTAACAGATTCGTTAACAGTAATATGAATGGCAACTACCGACAGCTTCGTGAATAGTAACTGACAACAGCTTCTTCAACAGTAACTTGCGACTGGAATCTTCTTCTATGACGTCTCTTCTTGCGCTTGCAGCTGGTCTTCTCATTGTTCCAGCTGATTCACTTTGCTCCAGCTGGTTCAACTTGGCCTCCGCCTGATTACGAACAACTGATTCAACTTTGGACGTCTCCATTGCTAATCCAGCTGCCGTCTAAATGTATGCACCAAACCAACTGCTGAACTTATATTGTGAACCATCAGCTGGACAAGCTTCTGCTACTGTTCATCTTCTTCTTCGTTCCTAAAATCTGCACACTTAAGTGGAATTGTTAGAAACAAAATAACAGGTTTTGTGTAATTCAAGACTTAATCAGGATCTGTCAAAACAGATCCATCATTGTTGTTGCCATCATATTTATCCTCCTTACATGATGTTTTTCATGTGTCTATGTTGAGGAAGTATGAGCCAGATCCGTCGCATGTGTTGAGAACTGACGAGGTGGAGCTAGATTGGACTTTGAGTTATGTTGAGTGTCCCTTGCAGATCTTGGATAGAAAAGAGAAACAGCTGAGGAACAAGACCATGCCTTTGGAGATGGTTCAGTGGAGCAAACATGGTAGAGAAGAAGCTACGTGGGAACTGGAAGAAAAGATGCAGCGTGAGTGGTCGTATCTGTTTGAGTAAGCGTGGTATCAGATTCCAGTAGCTAGTTTGTTTCTTGTTGTTTCCCGGTAGATGTTTGCTTATAGTTTTTTTCCTAGTTATCTTGCTCTCTTACTTTGTGAGACCCGAGTTGATTGGATTAATTGAGTTAATTAATCGAGTTTAGAATAGACCAGATTTGGCTTGAACAGATATGGGAGGAACCAGCTTTGAGTTGGTAGGCTTCGTGAGCGTATTTGGGTCAGGTTTGAAACTTAGAACAATTCTAGGAAGTTTAAGAATTTTGGTTGCAGCTATCAGATTTGAGAGATGATCAGATTCAAGGTTAGAATCTGGTATCACTAAGCAGATGTGAGTACGCTAGAGTTTCTATAGCGGGTAGCAAAACTACGCCGTTTGGATTAGTTGGAACGACAGCGTTGTGGCTTAGTGGGGGAGATTCAGATGTGTGTTGCGCGTGTCTTCAGATATGAGTAGGATCTGAGTGTTGCTATGCGACGCGTTTAGCATTTCAGATTCGAGTAGCGGGTGACGTGTCTAGATGCGACAGTAGACTCTGTACGACGTAGTTTGGGTAAGTCAGGATCTGTTTTGATGAAGAGTCATATCTTATGTGAGATTCAGGTCCGAGCGGGAATTCAGTTGTGAACCCCGAGATCGTCAGTGGCTGTTGTTCACAAGATTTGATCAGATTTGAGTTGTATTTAATAGAGGACTTTGCCTTCGTTCTTTATTATCCAGATTCGACACTTAAAAATATTGTTAGAGTAGATGCCCAACTAGCCAACTTGTGGCGTGTGGGTTTATAGACTCTTGTATATGACAATATTATATATGATATTCGCATTTATTTATATGGCGTTCTTTACTTTCATTATGTGTGTAATGATTTACAATTGCGTTGAGTAAAGACCTAGAATGCACTAAAGCGTATGTTAGATGTGATAGTGGGTATGAAGGCTATCATGAAACACATCTAATAGTCGCTGTGTATTCTGAACATGTTCCTAGTCGATTAGGCCGTCAAAATGAGGATAAGGCCGCCTGAGTTCGAGACTAGTATCTGCGATGCGAAGTATCATGTTTCATTGGTAGGGAACATTGTGATGTTCTGAGCATGCAGATATATAGTGACCTGGTGATCTATCGAACTACCCTCCTTCGGACTTTGCAAGTGGTTACCATTTGTCGAGTGGATACGTCCGAGGTCTTGGTTGTACTGATTAGTCCTCACGACTCGAAACGTCATTGAGACTCTACATGATAGGCGTGTCACTTTGACCCGTTTGCCGACTGACATGGGGTCATAAGGCGTCGGGATTGGGTGAGACCCCGATGCATGTAGGAGTCGATGCATCGTTGTCGAGGATTCACCGCTCGCAGACATGCGTGGATATCCTATGCTATCTGAGGGGATAATAGTGTATAAATCTCTGGCCAGAGTACTAGAAGTGTTTTAGGTAAATGTGTTTACCTAGTTACACTCGCGATGTCAGATTGAAAGGACCGTACTGTACGCTAACCACGACCAACTGGTTCTTGCAGGCACTATCAGTGATACCTAGGGGATCATGGGGCGATGTTGCTAGACGCTTTACCATGATCCGATGGGCAAGTTCGGAATTGTGATTCCGGAGCCACAATGGTTGTCGGCCCACGGCTAGCTGTATCCCTGAACCATTGAGGGTCACACAAGTACTGGATTCAAGATTCCCGCACGGATACACAGCTCAATGTGTTGAGTGCGAGAAGAGGATTTCGGGGAGTTCGACTTCCTAAAAGTCAACAGGGGTCAAACCGGGGTTTCCTGCTGTTGAGGGGCAAAACGGTCATTTTGCACTGTGGTTCTGAAAAACGGTTTTTCAGAACATAGTGTTCAGTTTTGGAAACTAAATCGATCGGTCCGATCTGATCGGCGATCGGAGTTACAATGAAGTCTCGGTGGTGGAGATGAACTGAATGTTCATCGTTGGACCCGGGCCCATTGGATCGGTCCAAGTCCAACACTTAAGTCTATTTAATTAGACTTAAACCTAGACTCAACACAACACTCAATTCATAACCCTAAACCTAAGCTCTACACGCCGCCTCCCCCTCTCCTCTCTCAAGCCGCCGCCGCCGCCGCTGTGTGCGCTGCGGCCGCCGCCGCTTTATTCGCCGAAAATTGTTTCCGGCCAATTCGACGAGGAGAATCCGTCCGCGCAGATCTCGTCATGCCTTCTAGTGCAGGGTGACGAAGGAGTCTCGTATCCGGTCGTGGACCGGATTGGCGTTATCTACCGCAATCTACCGAGAAGAGCCGACGTTATTGTAACTACGGTTGGAGCCAGGCACAAGTGCCAGCAAGGTAGTGTTTTGAACACCCTATGAATGACAATTGTTTTTGTTATTATCGTATTGATCGTATCCCGGCATTTATTTTTCTGTTCTTCCGCTGCCTAGCCGAGGGGCGTGATCCGGATCCCCGACAGTGGTATCAGAGCCAGTGTTTTTCGGATCTGATCAATACGTATTGCCTTATTGTATCTAATCCTTAATTTTTCAGATTAAAAAAATCGAAATTTAGAAGATGGCCGCTGGCCGCCGCCATGGGCGGCGGCGCTCCACCCGACGCCATGGCCGCATGCGCGCGCGCAGCGTCGCGCATCGTACGCGATATCCTCGCACGCTTGTCGTGCGATGGGCGAAGACTGGCAGGCGAAATTGTTGTGCGTTGGTCGGCCGTGTGTCACTATTCGATCTCCAAGATGTATGCATAGCTATCGGATCTCTAGCGACTCTCGATTTACCAATGGTCGTTGATCTGATCGGGATATATGGATTGAAAGGACCGTACTGTACGCTAACCACGACCGACTGGTTCTTGCAGGCACTATCAGTGATACCTAGGGGATCATGGGGCGATGTTGCTAGACGCTTTACCATGATCCGTTGGGCAGGTCCGGAATTGTGATTCTTTTTATCGGCGAAATACGATTTTATTATAAAATACGATTTCGTTATTAGAATATGATTTTACGATAAATAATTAGATTATTTATTTTATGCATGTTAATTAGATTAATTGCATGATTGGGGTGATCGAGAGCCGTGCCCAATTTGTTAGGTGTATGCAATAGGTTTGTATGATTCGGTTTATTAATATTTGATTATCATTTAAAGTGGGCCTGTTTGTGGCCCGTTCTCACCCCTTGATAAATGTATCCCTTATTTGTCATAGTAGATTTAAATGTAAATTACTAGATTTAGTGGGAGGACATCCGAAGACGGTGGACGATGACGATCAAGATATTGAAGACCGAATATCTGTAAAACCGGAAAACTTTGTAATAGGATTGCATTGCATATTGCATTACCCCTAGGATTGGACCCAGGTCCGTGGCTGGCAACCACGGACCGCATAGCTCTCGCGATCGATCATCCCAATATTTGTTTATATATGTTGATATATAGATTAATTGAATCCGCATGTTGCATGTGTTAAATTAGATTTAAATATGCATTAGACCAAAAATTTTTCAAAAATAAAATCCCTCGTTTTAAATATGATTTAAAACTTATATCAAGATAAAATGTTTATTCGATAAACAAAAGGGTATTTAAAATTGTTTAAATTAACCCTACCTTCCATCAACAATGGGTGTACGTCGATGCTACCCGTATACATGGCCCGGCTCATATTATTGAGGGGGTCATGTATGCCGGAAAGCTGTCCACGCCATTGACAACTGTTGTGAGTCGGCTGGAACTCCCTTTAATGTTGACTCATATTATTGGGGACGTTAAGGGGACCGTCCTTCACGACTCAACATTGATGGGTCAATCTTGACACGTCATAGTAAACGGCGTCATATTATTGGGCCCTTACTGGATGTGAGGTGAATACATGGAGGTTGCACCGGTTGCAATCGAAAACTACCTTTTGGGGGTCATGGATGACTGATATTATTCGGGTCCATGATCGCTTGATTGGGCTCCGTGTACCCACTAAAGAAACCTGTTTTCTCGATTTCATTAGAGGGTGGTGAAATCGTTAAAATAGTGGGAGGGTAATTCATAAAACTTAATGACCATATTTTATGTCTTAGCGTTTATTTAATATATAGTTAGTAATGTATGTCCGTTTTTCCTCTCAATATATGTAACGCCCCAAAATCCATAGGACCACATTTATGCATTCTATTAATCTTATGGGCGAATTGGAAATTTTAAATATTATGTATCTGCTGAATTGTTGATATCAGCAGGTGATGGTGCGCTGCGGCTGGTTCCAGCAGGTAACTCCAAAGAGCAAGGCACAAGTTGGTTTGAAATTG
>KV008392.1:5523-19630 GCA_001598015.1 Dorcoceras hygrometricum
ATGTCACTATTTGATCTCCAAGATGTATGCATAGCTATCAGATCTCTAGCGACTCTCGATTTACCAATGGTCGTTGATCTGATCGGGATATATGTGTTGAAAGGACAGTACTATACGCTAACCACGACCAACTGGTTCTTGCAGGCACTATCAGTGATACCTAGGGGATCATGGGGCGATGTTGCTAGGCGCTTTACCATGATCCGATGGGCAAGTCAGAAATTGTGATTCGGAGTCACAATGTTTGTGGGCCCACGGCTAGCTGTATCCCTGAACCATTGAGGGTCACACAAGTACTGGATTCATGATTCACGCACGGAAACTGAGCTCAACGTGTTGAGCATAGGAGGAGGATTTTAGGGAGTGCGACTTCCTAAAAGTCAACAGGGGTCAAATTGTGATTTCCCAAAGTTGAGGGGCTAAACTGTAACTTTGGTCTAGGACATCTGAAAAATTATTTTTCGCATCATAATATTCAGTTTTGGAAACTGAGTCGATCGGTCCGATCTGATGTCGATCGGAGTTATGATGAAACCGTGGTGATTTAATTGAAACGGATGTTCATATGGACTTGGGCCTGACCCAAGTCCAGATGGTCCGGACCAATCCCACTACAAGTCTATTAATTAAAGACTTAGGGCATTAATCACTACACTTGATCGCTCATTAAACCCTAGCCTCCAAAAATAGCCGCCCACCTCCTCTCCTCTCGGCCGAACCCACGCGCCGCCGTCGGCCACCCACGCGCCGCCGCCTCTTCGCCGGACTTGTTCCGGCCACCGTGCTAAGGAGATTCCATCCGTGGTGAATTTGTCAGATCTTCTAGTGCAAACTGACAAAGGAATCGTAATTCCGATCGTGGACCTGATTAGACGATCTACCGCCGCCTACCTTTTGAAGTGCCGGTTTCCTTGTGAAACTGGTCGGAGCCAGGCGCCTAGACTCCAGCAAGGTAACGATTCAAACATCCTATGTATGTTTATCATTGATTATTTGTATGTATTGATCGTATCTCGGGGCAATTTTTAACTTTCGATGCGCCCCCGGAAAACGGGATCCGGATCCGCCATTGTCGCCAACATTTATGTGATTGCAGGTCATCAAAAGAAACCTATTAATCCCCCAAGGATAGATATCTTGGCGTCCCTCGTTGTTTGAATTCTGTTCTGTGATCAATAACGACATTCATATTACTACAACTCAAGCAGCTCGATGTGGACATACCCCATGACCTTCCGTCCTGGTGGTAGCTCTCCGGCTGGGGAAAATTCGATATCATCAATTGGCCGCGTTTGTGGCAAATGAGATAGAATATAGAAAAGACAGGATGCCACCAAGAAGGAACAAACTTCAAGAGACGGGAGAGAACAGTGGCACCCTCGGGGCCTGGAAACCAAGCTCTCACAGCTGCTCAAATTGCACAGTTGGTGGCCACAACCGTGAACAAGTGCTGACCCGTAGGCCAGGGCCTAATTCTCCTTCGAACCACAACTATAGGAGATTCGGAAACTTTGGGAGGAAGTTTCTCATCTGAGAGAAGAAATGAGAACAGGGCCCCTGTCTTCTCCAGCCTGGATGATCCTTTTTTCAATCAAAGTATTGATTTCATAACTCCCCCGGAATTTCAAGATTCCTAATGTGGGAGAGTATGATAGGATAGAGGACCCTGAGGAGCATCTCTTGAGGTTCGAGAATGTTGCAATCCTCCATCAGTATGTCGAACCTATCAAGTGTCGAGTATACTTGACCACTTTTGTCAGATCGGCACAACAGTGGTTTAACCTCCTCCCTATGGGGAGTATCAGTAGCTTCCAGGACTTCAGTAGGGCATTCATCCGTCAGTTCACCAGCAGCAAGAAACAACCAATGGCAATGTTAAATCTCTTTGTTGTCAAGCAGGGAGATCAAGAGAACCTTCGGGAGTCCCTGGACCTGATGAGATGGGCATTCATTCAGAACTTGCGATAGGGTGATTTCTTTAGATCCTTGATCAATAAACCCCCAAAAAATTTTGATGCTCTTGACTAGGACAGAGAAATATGTAAATATGGAGGAAGTACTGTCTACACGGAGAGCTCATCCCGAGGACCCGAAGGTACCATGGCCTCACAACAGCCTGAATAACTCAATTGATGGCTGAAGTGGAAGAACTGGTCCTAGCACAACTACCAGAGGTCAATCCTCCATCCGATACAAGCCCTCACTGAGAGGCAAGAAGTGCAAGGAAGAAACTGATGCATGGGAATGTAGATCGCCTATAAGCATGTTAGGATAAGGTGAGCTCTTGTTTTATTTTGTAAATGCTACACTTTATCGAATGAGAAAATTATTTTTTTGGCACAATTCGACTCGATCTTAAGACGCTCTCGGTGCATGCATCCAACACCTCGGGTAATAGCCATACTTGAGTGCATCTATAAGCCCGACTTGCTTGACAGTATGTAAGTCCGACCTGCACGACACCATCAAAGCCCACTTCTCATTGGCAATACCTCGGGCAGCAGCCCTACCTGAGGGCATCTATAAGCCCGACCTGCTCGGCATATGTATCTCCGACTTTCTCGGCACCATCAAATCCCAACTCTTGTTGGCACCAAGTCCGACCTGCTCGGAACCATCAAAGTCCAACTCTTGTTGGCACCAGGTCCGACCTGCTCGGTATCATCACAACCCAAATCTTGTTGGCACCAAGTCCCACATGCTCAGCACCATCAAAGCCCAATTCTCATTGGCAATACCTAGAATAGCAGCCCTGCGTGAGTGCATATATAAGCTCGACCTACTCGACAGTTTGTAAGCCCGATCTGCTCAGCACCATCAAAGCTCAATTCTCATTGACAATACCTTGGGTAGCAGCCCTACATGAGTGCATCTATAAGCCCGACCTGCTTAGCAGTATGTAAGCCCGACTTGCTTGGTACCATCAAAGTCCAAACCTTGTTGGCATCAAGTCCAACCAGCTCGGCAGTATGTAAGCCTGACCTTCTCGGCCCATCAAAGCCCAATTCTCATTGGTAATACCTAGGGTAGCAGCCTACCTAATTGCATCTATAAGTCCAACCTGCTCGACAGTATGTAAGCCCGATTATCATTGGAAATTCCTCGGGTAGCAGCCCTATCTGAGTGCATCTATAAGATCGACATTCTCGATAGTATGTAAGCCTGACCTGTTCTTCACCCGACCTTATCGGCACCATCAAATCCCAATTCTCATTGGCAATACATCGGGTAGCAGCCCTACCCGTGTGAATCTATAAGCCGACCTCTTCGGCAATATATGTAACGCCTAGAAAATTCGTAAATCCACGATATATTTAATTTTCTTTGAAAGGGTTAAATTGCTATTCTTATCTATCTGTTTATTCAGTTTTCGTCTGAGCTGATTTCGTTGGTTTAGCTGGGCGATTCGCGGATGATTCCTGCAAGAATGGACCCAAGCATGGTTCAGTTTTCTTTTATAAAAAAATATATTTTATTTTTAACAAATGATTACAGATGGCACGCTTACTGCTCTTTAAACAAAGTAATTACTGTCGACACGCCTAAGAATTTTTAATGATTACTGTTGGTGTGTGGGATAGGAAAACTCCCGCTGTCAGGCCTCGTGCTCACATCAGAGACAAAACACGCAAAAACATGCGGAAGCTACTAAAAAGCAGGTAAAATTTTTGCTTTTGGACCTGACAGAAAAATAAAATAATGTAAAATACGACGATACTCAAAATATATATATCCCAGTTACACAAAACCAACAAAGGCTACAAGCCCACAACATACAGTACAACATAAACATGTATCAAGTACCTGACAACAACCACAACTGAATATACCAGACTACAACAAAAGCACAGGGCATCCCCTGGATAACTGCACTGATACATAAATATATGCTATACGCTACTGGGATACTCTAACCACCTCCTGGGGCACCTCTAGCTGGATCAGCACCACGACCAGCTGAATAACCTGGGAAACCTGAACAACAATAGGCAAACAAAACAAACCAAGCCCCAGAGGGACATGGGGTCAAACCCCAGTACGAAGAGCAACTGAAACAATTAAAGAAAAAACATAAGATAAAATGCAGATGCTATGCATGAGACACCGGACAACAGCTGAAGGCTACAACCGAAAGGGAGCCAAGGAACTCAAGGCATAGCTCAAACGAATCTGCAACGAATGGTGGCCACGGGATGTGTTCAAAGTGTGGTAATGAGCCACTCGCCTTGACACCACACCCGATACCAGATGCAACATAGCTCAACCTGCCGTTGCCCAACCCATGAACTGTGGTAGTTAACCACTCGACGCATGAGGTCTAACAGATCCCAGAAGGGAGATGAGAGTGCGGTATTGCCGCTCGCCCTCGCATCCCGGTAAGAATCGAACAGCAATAACGAAGCACAAAGCTGCAAGATACGATGCAACAAGATACAAATGCAGAAGATATCTGAAAATGGGCGTGAATAAATGCATGTATGCAACCACCGAAACCAGCTAGCATAACACGAATGCACAGCAAGCAATACACAACAATATACACGACAATTTCAAATCAACGGTGCAAACCAGCTCTCACATTAAATCCCACGCTAAATCCAAGCAGAATTTCAAGCTCAAGATCCGTACCTTCTAATTTTTGTGCAACGATTACCACAAATCAAGGTCCCGAGAAATCTGAATTGCAACCTGTCGAAGCACACATGGCATAAATCATAGGGACACAGGCACATAACTCACGGCTGGGAGTTATACACTCAAACCAGCGATTATTCTACCATTCTACTCAACAGAAAGCTCATAACAAAGCTCTAAGGTAAGATCTTATCAATAATTCGAAAGGCTACCTGAACAGCAAACACACGACCGAAGGAAGCAACTTCGCGATCTTACTTCCAACTAACCACAGCCTCCAAGAACGGTATAGGATGAAAGAGCTCACGAGAGGAGTCAAACGCTACCTCAAACGTGCCAAACGGTGACCGGAAACGACGGGAATCGCCGGATAAAATCACGGTGAACAGTTCCCTAGGGTTCGCGACGAAGAATGAAATCGGGAGAAAGAAATGCTAAGTGTGGGATCTGGTTTAATGAAAACAAAGACCAGCCTTCTAATATATATACACGTGAGATCTGCTCAAGTCTGATATGCAAAATACAACGCACAAACAGATTCCTCAATCACCAAACGCGTGCGCTAAACAGCGCTCAATAATCGAAACGACGTCGCGCAACACCACGGATGAAATCTGGAACGCTAACGCTATCGCTGGAGAAGTCTGAAATGCTAATCGCTGTTTAGCGCAACAGCGAACGCCCATTACAGAGACATCTGAAACTAGCGCTAGAGACATCTGCTTAATCAAACGCTAAACGCTAACTCTCGCGCCACAGATCTCTCCATCAAGCGCTAACCAAAACGACATCGTATCCACAAAAACACGCTGAGGCAGACCTCTATACATTAGCGCATCAGATCTCTCCTATCCACGAGACATCCGGACTTCACGAAACGACGACGTTTCACCTCCTCATGCTACAAACTACGCGGCAAACACCAAGCATCCAGCGACAACAGATTCCTCAAGAAATCTGAACAGACCTCACACAAAACAGAATTCTAACTCAAAATTTCCAAAACTTCCAGAATTGCTCTAAATGTGAAATCTGTCCCGAAAATGCAAACGAAACCTTCAAATTGAAATCTGAACACCCAGAATTCCTTAAAATTCGATTAATTCCCACCAGTCAATCTTAATTAATTTTCGGATATCACATTTCTCCCCCACTTAAAAGGATTTCGTCCCCGAAATCAAACAACAATTACAGAAATACAACACAACAGAAGAAAACAGAAATAGAAATTCACCTAACACATGGCCAAGAGTTCAAGATAACTGAGCAAACAACAAACAACAACTAGGGAAAAGAACAACATAACTTAACTAGCTACTGGAATCTATTACAACATTCACTCAAACAGGTGCGGCCACTCGTGCTGCATCTTTTCTTCCGGCTCCCAAGTAGCTTCTTCTCTACCATGTTTGCTCCACTGCACCATCACCAACGGAATGGTTTTATTTCTCAACTGTTTATCTTTTCTGTCTAGAATCTGCAAGGGATACTCCTGATAGCTCCACGTCTGATCTAGCACAACCTCGTCAGTTCTCAGCACATGAGACGGATGTGGCTCGTACTTCCTCAACATGGAAACATGAAAGACATCATGTAGAGAAGATAATTCCGGTGGCAACAACAGTCGATACGCCAAAGGGCCAATCCTCTCAACTATCTCATACGGTCCAACGTAACGAGGGGCTAACTTTCCCTTGCGACCAAAGCGCATAACGCTGAGAAACGGAGAAACTTTAAGTAATACCTGATCACCAACCTGACACTCTAGAGGTCGACGCCTCTTATTTGCATAACTGGCTTAGCGATCCTGGGCAGCTTTCATCCGTTGTCGAATAAGATCCACATGATCCTTCATTTGCTGCACAAAATCTGGGGCAGACAGCTGCTTGTCCCCCACTTCTTCCCAACATACCGGTGATCTGCACTTCCTGCGGCGCCATGCCAATCGTCACTTGGTAGCTGTTATTGTAAGAAAACTCAACCAAAGACAATGCGTCTTTCCAGCTACCACCAAAATCCATCACAACAGCTCTTAACATATCCTCCAACGTCTGGTTAGTCCGCTCAGATTGGCCATCTGTTTGGGGATGATACGTTGTACTCATCGCCAATCTGGTACCAGGAGCTGCTTGTAGACCCTTCCAAAACCTGGAAGTGAACCTTGGATCTCGGTCTGACACGATCGAAACAGGCACACCGTGCAGTTTAACCACAAAATCCACGTACAGTTTCGCCATTTTCTTTAACGAAAAGGTCATTCCATAAGGAATAAAATGTGCAGACTTCGACAATCGATCGATAACCACCCAGATAGCATCGCATCCTCTGCTGGAACGAGGCAGATGCATCACTAAATCCATCGCTATGTGCTCCCAATTCCATTGGGGCACTTCCAAACTCTGCAACAGACCATCAAGTCTCATCCTTTCAGCCTTAACTTGCTGACAGTTCAGGCAACGAGCAACAAATCCAGAAACGTCTCTCTTCAAACCAGCCCACCAAAAGTGCGGCTTCAACGCATGGTACATCTTCCGTGCACCCGGATGAACACTATGTCTACTGCAATGCGCTTCTCTAAGGATCTCCTCCTTAAGATCTATTAGATTGGGTACAACCAACTGACCATGGAAACGCAAACAACCATCAGACGAAACAGAATAGTCCTCAAGCTGTCCAACCCTGACCTTCAACTTCAACTCGTGGATGGAAGGATCAGTCCTTTGAGCTGCTCGGATACTGGAAACAATCTGTGGCTCAACTTGAAAAGAAGACACCACAACATAATCATCAGTCGGGTAAAACCTCCAACCTGTAGTGTTAAGATGCTCACGGTCCTTAGACACATACAACGAAGCAAGCATCTCACCAGCATTCCTGATCAAACCATCGGCCACTACATTGAACTTTCCCGGCTGATACTTAATCTCACAGTCAAGATCGTTCAGCAGCTCCATCCATCGACGCTGTCTCATATTCAAGTCAGGCTGCAAAAACAGATACTGCAAACTCTTGTGGTCCAAGTACACCACAAATTGCTCGCCATACATATAGTGACGCCAGATCTTCAACGCTAAGACCACGGCTGCTAGCTCCAGATCATGAACTACGCTGTCTCATATTCAAGTCAGGCTGCAAAAACAGATACTGCAAACTCTTGTGGTCCAAGTACACCACAAATTGCTCGCCATACATATAGTGACGCCAGATCTTCAACGCTAAGACCACGGCTGCTAGCTCCAGATCATGAACTGGATAACGAGTCTCATGCGGTTTCAGCTGCCGTGAAGCATACGCAATGACCCATCCATGCTGCATCAAAACACAGCCCAATCCATTGAGCGAAGCATCAGAACACACGACATAACCACCTGATCCAGATGGCAGAGCCAACACAGGCGCAGTAGTCAATTTCTCCTTGAGCAGTTGAAAACTATTCTCGCATTCCTCGGTCCACACAAACCGCTTGTCCTTCTGAGTCAGCTGAGTCATCGGCTTAGCTATGCTAGAAAACCCTTCAATGAAGCGACGGTAATAGCCAGCTAGACCCAAGAAACTGCGAATCTCCGAAACGTTCCTGGGACGCTCCCAGTTCAAAACAGCATCAACCTTACTGGGATCAACAGAAGTCCCCTCGACTGAAATTACATGACCCAAGAACACGACGCGATCCAACCAGAACTCGCACTTCGAAAATTTGGCATACAGCTGTTGGTCTCTCAACGTCTGAAGGACAATTCTCAAATGCTCCTTGTGCTCCAAAGGAGTTTTCGAATACACCAAGATGTCGTCGATGAAAACTATCATGAACTGATCGATAAACTCTCGGAAAACTCGGTTCATCAAATCCATGAAGACTGCAGGGGCATTCGTCAGACCGAAAGGCATCACCAGAAACTCAAAGTGCCCATACCTAGTACGAAAAGCAGTCTTTGCGACATCTTGATCTCTAACTCTCTGCTGATGGTACCCTGAACGTAGATCGATCTTCGAATACACAGCCGACCCTTGCAACTGGTCAAACAAGTCATCGATCCTCGGAAACGGGTACTTATTCTTAACAGTAGCTTTGTTCAACTGGAGGAAATCAATGCACATTCTCATTGTGCCATACTTCTTCTTGACAAACAAAATAGGCGCTCCCCACCGCGACATGCTAGGTCTGATAAAACCTTTCTCCAGCAAATCATCCAGTTGCACCTTGAGCTCTCTCAACTCTGCAGGCGCTAAACGATACGATGCACGAGTCGGAGCTGTGCCAGGCACCAACTCAATGCTAAAGTCAATCTCCCTCATCGGAGGAAAACCAGGAATCTCCTCCGAAAACACATCAGGAAAATGACGCACCACTGGAACGTCGCTGAGCTGCACATGCAAAGAAGAAGATGCATCCAAAGCGTAGATCATAAAACCAGCGTTCTTCGTCGACAACAAGCTGAACATCTCCATCGCTGAGACTAACGGAATCTTCGATCGGGAATCATGGCCGTAGAAGTCCCACTTCTCGCCAGACTGAGGCCTAAAATGCACGATCCCATGGAAACAATCCACGAAGGCCCTATAGTTAGACAACACGTCCATTCCCACGATGCATTCGAAATCCCACAACATCAATCGAATCAAATTCGCTACCAACACATGCTCACCAAACCGTAGAATGCCATCCAACAAAACTTCCTGGGAGAACAGACTCACGCCACCATGAGTAGAAACAGACACGACATCGTGCAAAGAAATGGTATGCAGACCATGCTCAATCACAAATGCATCAGATATGAAAGAATGTGATGCGCCGGTGTCAAACAACACTCGTGCAGGAAAGTCAAAGACAAGACATGTACCTGCAATCACTCTGCTCGGCGTCTCCTCCGCTTGCTCCCTAGTAATGGCGTTGGCTTGAGCATGCTGGGGTCCAGAAAAATGCTGCTGAGACGACTGTCCAAAACACGACGGACCAGGCAACTGGAACGGTCTAAACTGCATCTCTCCAACCCTAGACTACGGAAACTGAGGGGAACGACCCCTAGACAATCCTCCTCGACCCTGAGGTGGGGCTGCGGCTTGCTGCGATCCAGCCGAAGGACACACCCTAGCATAGTGCCCATACTAACCATAGATGTTACAAGAGCCCTGCACACCGACACACTGGGTAGACGGATGACTGGGAAGATTGCGCTCCCTGAATAGCAGGACGACTAACCTGTGCCGCCTGCTGCCTGCGAGCACGAAGACTCTGCAAACCCTCCTCGATATCAATAGCAGTGTCAACTGCTTCAGCATAGCTCTTGGGTTTGCTGGTCAACACCATCGGATACAACTCTTCGTTCAAGCCCTCAATAAATCTAGTCCTCTTGGCCCTCTCCCGGCCAGCTACATGCGGTACATACGCTAACAGAGAAGAAAACCTACGGGAATACTCCCTAACAGACATGCTGCCCTGCTCCAAGTTATCGAACTCCCGCTCACGGGCGTTCACATATGACTCCGGGACATATCCTGCCGAAAGGCAACGCAGAAACTGTCCCAAGTAATCTCCACACCGGTTTCCTCCAAGGTCCTCGAAGCGCCACGCCACCAGCGCTCCGCACCCTTCCTCAGCTGAAAGGTCGCCAAACTCAATCGAAGCACATCATCGTACTGAACACGATCGAACAACCCAGTGATGTGCCGTAGCCACGAATCCGAATCCTCGCTAGACTCGTCACCGTTGAAAATCTGGGGACTCATCCTTTGGAACCTAGCCATCACAATCTCCATGCTCTCCACACGGGTTGCCAAGTCATCAACCTCATCCTCCTCATGCCTACCACGACCACGAGAAGGAATACTACGCTGATCCTCATTCTGCCCTTCCGACTCCTGCAACTGCCCCTACCTCTACCACGACGTCTAGGCGGCATCTACGAATACACTCAACGGGATAAGGGAACACAGAACAAGTACAGCATAGATATCACATAACACAGCAATATGCAGCACATAATCACATAGCCAAGTACATGCAACACACAACACTGTGCCTAGACTCAAGTGTGATCAAAGAAATCGAGCTTATCCCAGATTAAGCTCTGATACAAAAAATATCAGGCCTCGTGCTCACATCAGAGACAAAACACGCAAAAACATGCGGAAGCTACTAAAAAGAGGGTAAAATTTTTGACTTTTGGACCTGACAGAAAAATAACATAATTTAAAATACGACGATACTCAAAATATATATATCCCAGTTACACAAAACCAACAAAGGCTACAAGACCACAACATACAGTACAGCATAAACATGTATCAAGTACCTGACAACAACCACAACTGAATGTACCAGACTACAACAAAAGCACAGGGCATCCCCTGGCTAACTGCAATGATACATAAATATATGCTATACACTACTGGGATACTCTAACCACCTCCTGGGGCACCTCTAGCTGGGTCAGCACCACGACCAGCTGAATAACCTGGGAAACCTGAACAACAATAGGCAAAAAAACAAATCATGCCCCAGAGGGACATGGGGTCAAACCCCAGTACGGAGAGCAACTGAAACAGATAAAGAAACAACATAAGATAAAATGCAGATGCTATGCATGAGACATCGGACAACAGCTGAAGGCTACAACCGAAAGGGAGCCAAGGAACTCAAGGCATAGCTCAAACGAATCTGCAACGAATGGTGGCCACGGGGTGTGTTCAAAGTGTGGTAATGAGCCACTCGCCTTGACACCACACCCGATACCAGATGCAACATAGCTCAATCTGCCGTTGCCCAACCCATTAACTGTGGTAGTTAACCACTCGGCGCATGAGGGCTAACAGATCCCAGCAGGGAGATGAGAGTGCGGTATTGCCACTCGCCCTCTCATCCCGGTAAAAATCGAACAGCAATAACGAAGCACAAAGCTGCAAGATACAATGCAACAAGATACAAATGCAGCAGAGATCTGAAAATGGCGTGAATAAATGCATGTATGCAACCACCGAAACCAGCTTGCATAACACGAATGCACAGCAAGCAATACACAACAATATGCATGGCAATTTCAAATCAGCTGATGGATCTGTTTTGACAGATCCTAATTAAGTTTGAATTACACAAAACCTGTTATTGTGTTTCTAACAATTCTACTTTAGTTTGCAGATTCTAGCTATCGAAGAACATGATGAACAGTCGAAGAATCTGTCCAGCCGATGGTTCACAATATAAACGATCAGCAGTTGGTTTGGTGTTCATGGAATCGGCAGCTGGATTAGCAATGGAGACGTACAAAGTTGAATCAGCTGTTCGTAATCAGGCGAAGGCCAAGTTGAATCAGCTGGAGCATGATGAACCAGCTGAAACGATGACAACCAGCTGCAAGCGCTAAAGAAATAAAGTGAACCAGCTGGTACATGTTTTGAGAAGTCTGCTGAAGAGATAGGTCGAAGAAGAAGATTCCAATTATAAGTACTGTTGATGAATCTATTAACAGTCGCTATTCAAGAAGAAGAAGAATCGCAAGCTGGAGCTGGAGCGATGAAGAAATCAGCTGGAGCGCTAAGTGTAGATGACATCAGCAGTGACGTCATCATTCAGCAGGGAGCTACAGTGATCAGCAGATGAAGAGATATCAGCAGTTGAGAAGATGCGCAAGATATGGAATCAGCTGTGATGACATCAGCCTTGATGTCATCACAATCAGCAGTTGGCTATCAGCAGATGAAGAGAAGCGAAAAAGATGAAGCGACGTCGTGCTGAAGCATCAGCAGATGGATTAGCGTTGATGACGTCATCGGTGACGTCATCATATTCAGCAGATGGTTTGAGAGAGCAGTCGCAAGAATCAGCAGGTAGCTTGTACATCCAGACGCAAGAGGAAGCGACGTCGTAGAGGAGAGTAGCGCAAAGTATCCAGTCGACAAAGAAACAGCTGTTGCGCGAAGTGTTGTGACAAAGAATAAACAACAGCGGAGCGAACAGCTGTTGAACAATTTGTTGAAGAATATTCAGCCGTTGCAAGCAATCAATGCTCAAGATGGAAAGAATCAATGGCTGAAATAGAGTCGTGCAAATTGCCTGGATTTAAGGGAACAAGATTTGTACTATTCTGGGAAATAGTACAATTTACAGAGGAGCGTTGCACGTATTTGGAAAGAAGACAAATTAGCCATATCAAGCGCTGAACAGATTTGGAATCTATCTAACGGCCATATTTCAAACAGAGGCTATATATTCGAGAAGCGCCATTGAAGAAGTGTTCGGTTGAGTGTTCGAGATGTTGGTGCTACTACAGCGCAGTTGCTAAAATACATTGTTTATACAGTTCACCAACAGAGGGAAAAAGAAAAGAAGATGAAGCAGTCGACAATCATTCTTGAGAGGAGCTTATTGTGTCGACTGCTGAATCTAGATTAGCTTGTTAGAGCATTTCCCTAGTGTGTGAGAAAAACAGAGAGTTTGAGAGTTTCATTGTATCAATCTCACACACCGAGATTCATTCACATCTATTTGTGAATGGATCTCGAAATCGTTTATCAGTTCCCGTCCAAGCACGATGACGTAAAACTCATGTGTATGTAGTCAGTCACACAGTTGAGGCTGTTGTGCATTTGTGGAGTCTAGGAGTTCTCACAGCTGCTGGTTGTGGGATTGGGTCTGTACACGAAGCTGTAAGATCAAATCTTCTAGTGGAGCCTTCCGAGGTGGAAGAAGGGGAGATGTAGGACATTGAGGTCCGAACTTCCAGAAACAAATATGCTTGTGTATCGTGTTCTTTAAGCTTTCAGCACTTACTCTTATTTAGCATACGCATAAACAGAATTCAAGGCACTTAGCATTTCCTTAGCATCGCATACACTGTTTAGCACACTAGAACTTGCAAGTCTCGAACAGATTTATGTTGCACATAAATCTGTTTGAGTGGTTTTAAAATATAGGATTCAGTTCTGGTATTTTCCGCATGATTTTTAAATCATACCAGATCTGTCTCCGATGCTTTTGTGATTTATTTTATATGTTCAAGAACAACGAGCTATTGCAGCTCAAGTTTGTATTAGCAGCGCGCAATCTTTTAAGTCTTTTAACAAATGCGCGGCTGCTGATCCTTTGATCCTTCTTTTCAAAAACAGGGACCAACGTCAGCTGATGGATCTGTTTTGACAGATCCTAATTAAGTTTTGAATTACACAAAACCTGTTATTGTGTTACTAACAATTCTACTTAAGTGTACAGGTTTTAGGAACGCAGAAGACGATCAGAAGCTGCGAGAACTCCTAGACTCCACAAATGCACTGTTAGAGTAGATGCCCAACTAGCCAACTTGTGGCGTGTGGGTTTATAGACTCTTGTATATGACAATATTTATATATGATATTCGCATTCTTTTATATGGCATTCTTTACTTTCATTGTATGTATGATGATTTACAATTGCGTTGAGTAAAGACCTAGAATGCACCAAAGCGTATGTTAGATGTGATAGTGGGTATGACGGCTATCATGA
>KV008394.1:5325-20244 GCA_001598015.1 Dorcoceras hygrometricum
CCGCCGCCGTCTTCGCCGGAAAATTGGTTTCCGGCCCACTCGACGTGGAGAATCCGTTCGTGCTGATCTCGTCAGGGCTTCTAGTGCAGCCTGACGAAGGAGTCTCGGATCTGGTCATGGACCGGATTGGCGTAACTACCGCAATCTACCGAGAAGAGCCGGGTTCTTGAAACACCGGTTGGAGCCAGGCACAAGTGCCAGCGAGGTAACACGCTTAAACATCCTATGAATGTCGTAGAATGTTAATTAGTTTTTCGTATTGATCGCCTCCCGGTTCTCTGTTTATTGTTCTTCCGCTGCCTGACCGGGGGGCGGATCCGGATCCCCAACAGTTCCTCCTCCAATGCCCAGGCTTGTGGCAATGGTGTCAAACATCTTCAGACTTGTTCGGCTTCGAAGCCCCTGTCTTGAGCTTCTTGGTGGGCTTTTCCTCCTTCGCAGGGGCAGAACGCTTCTTACCCTTGGGTTTGGGCCCCTTCTTTGCAGATGAAGAAGAGCCCAAAAGGAGGACGGGCTTGTCCTTATTTATGGTCCCCTCAAACACGACAAGCATGTTTACCATCTCTTCAAGGGTGGCATCTAGCTTGTTCATATTGAATTTGACCACAAACGGGTCAAATGTAGCGGGGAGGGAGAGGAGAAGCAAATCCACAGACAGTACATGTTGAAGCGAGATTTCGAGGCCCAATAGCTTTTCAATGAGCCCAATCATACGGACCCCATGCTCGCTGACCGAAGTCCCCTCGCGCATGCGGCTCGTCATGAACTCCTTGACCTCTCCGTCCAGATTTCTCCCCATATAGCTCATTGAGGTGAAGGTGTATGGTAGCACCATACCCAGTCTCCTCGAATCGCCGCTGCAATTCGTTGGATATAGATGACATAATATAGCACCGTGCCTTAAGCTCATCATCCCCCATGTTTTCAATTTTGCTAGCTCCTCAGGACTGGATTGGCAGGGGCCTCCTTCGAAGGGCTCTTCTCTAGCATGTAGAGAAGTTTCTCCGAAGCCAAGACAATCTTGAGATTTCGAAGCCAATCTTGGTAGTTTGTGCCAGTGAACTTGTTGCTATCCAGTATAGAAGCAAGTGGATTTTTAATCGAATACATGATAAATAGCAGTTTATATTGAAAGAGAAAACACGCATGCATTACAGACTATTCATGAAAACGCTACTATTTTAACGATTTCACCACCCTCTAATGAAATCAGAAAAGTCAGTTTCCTTAGTGGGTACACAAAGTCCAATCGAGAAATCACGGTCCCGAATAATATCATCCAACCATTATCCTGAAAAGATAGAGCCCAATTGCAACAGGTGCAACCTCCATATATTTACCTGAAACGAAACAAACTCTAGAAATTTTAGTTTTTTTTAAAAAATAAAGTGCGGACTAAATAATCTTTAAAAGCATGGATCGTCCCCTTTAAAACATTTTTCTCAACATTACTTTAAAATCATAAATAAAATAAATATCTCAAAAACATTAATCATCCATACGGTTTAAAATCAATATAAGTAAGTTGCGGAAAACTGAACGTGACTAATAAAAATATCTGAAAATTTATCATAACATAGATAATGACGTCGGAGTGGGCACGGGGTACAGCTGCAGCGGGCGCTCAAAGATCCTCACTGCCGGTCGGCATAAAATCAGCAGAGTCATCACCTGCACTATTTATAAAAATATCTGAAAATTTATCATAACATAGATAATGACGTCGGAGTGGGCACGGGGTACAGCTGCAGCGGGCGCTCAAAGATCCTCACTGCCGGTCGGCATAAAATCAGCAGAGTCATCACCTGCACTATTTAAACCTAGTGAGCCTAAAGGCTCAGCATGCACTATCTGAATAATAACAGGATACATAATAATAAAGCCGCATGCAAACATATATGTATAGTAAAATAACTTCAAAACATGCGTGCATGAATGATTGTAAAACATGATTCATAAAGCAGTCGTATTATATCATCATCGTATAGCATACATAATAAGGCATGTCATAGCATAACGTAACGTAAAAGGGCTTGTGAGTCGTATCCATGAAGTGTAAGCCATAACATAAGTGATTGATCAATCTAAGAATCAACGTACGCGGTGATGCGGTTCACCCGACCTTACCTCGGGATCCCTCACACCTCTATGCTGCCACTTCATCATATCGTGATCGCATGGATCCATAAGCTTGTAATATATTAAAACAGGGGATCCTTGGGCTCGGTATCCCGACTAGCTCCCATCGTAAACTTGTCACACATCACTTCAATCCCTCGAAAATATTTTTCTTTTCTTTCATGCCTTAACATTCTCATAAAACTTTCATGATGCGTGCATTTCATAAAAACATTCAATTTAAAAGGTTAGTCCGTCAATATATTTTTAATCCATTCATTTAAAACATCGTCATACATAAAATACTACATATATAATTAAATATATATTCACGGGTTTCTAGATTTTCATACTCGGGTCAAGGACTGGTTCAGGTGCTCGGCTCACTATTCTATGCCCAAAAGCCTAGACTTAACCTAAAATAACATCTAACCCTAAACATGATTTAACCCATGACTTTAAAATTGAACTTTAAAAAATTTATAAAATACTCACCCCTTTACTTAAAAAAAGCACTAAAAATTTGACTAATAAAAGTCCACTTGACCCCAATTTTGACTTTAAAACTTAAACAAATATTAGGTCCATAAAATCATTAAAAGTTTGACTTAAAATTTTGACTTAAAACATTTGACCAAAAATTCTTAAAATTGGACCTAAAACTTTAAAATAAAAATACCCGATCCAGAATAAAATAAGTCAGACCAAACTTAAAATATTTTCACTCGACTCTCGACTAAGCGATCCGGTCAACCAAACCCACCAAACCGGTCCAGTTGAACTGGACCACATGCCTCACAAACCCTAGCCGCACGCCACCATGCACGACGCGGCTTCTCACCAAACGATCGACGCGCTCCGACAGCACATGGCCGAAGCCCCATCGGCTGGACCACCCCCAGGTCTAGCCTGTCCCTCTCAAACCAGCCACGGTCCATGCCATGGTCGCACATGGGCGGACGGGCCTCAAGAAGGAGCCGCAAAGACATGGCCGAGCAACGCACGCACCTTTGGACCACCATCCGAAACCTTGGGTCAACCAGGTGGTCGAGCCACCTTCTCCTCACCTATGGACCACTCCATGACCGCCTAGCACCGAGCCTTAGCCCCTCAAACCGTCCATGACCGATGCATCACAAAAAAATATGGATCAAACATGTATTGAAAACTATGAAGCATGCATGGATCTCCAACAATATGCATAGATCTAACACATCACGTAAAATTCATGCATTTGTTCATTAAAAACAGTATAATATGGTAAAAATGGTGAGAACGGAAGAGATATTACATTCCTTGGTTGAATAATTATGCAGACAATGCGATACCGGGACGGAGGACAAGCAGTAGGACGATCAAACCTTGAAATTTACACCAAAACTTGAAGAATTTCGTGAACAAGGGGAGAGGGTGACATGAGGCGGCTTGGAGTGTCAGGCCCGGTGCGCTAATTACAGATTAAGTACTCAATTGATCACAAATATGCGGAAGCATTAAAATAGGGCTAAAAATTTTTGTTTTGGGCCTGAACAGAAAATCATCTCTTCAAAATACAAGCATACTTAAAATAAGGATTTTAGCTCAAAAATCCAAAAATCATCAAAAACACAAATAAGTATGCATCAAATACAGATCCCCAAACACATTATTCACGTAGGGAATCCCCTGGTTCAATACATAGTATAAATATAAATTGGACTCAAAACGAGGATCTACCAGCTGACGCTCCACTCTGTCCAGCTGGATTACCTGAAGATCCTGCAAAGGCCAACACAGACCCAAGCAGCCCAAAAACAAGAAAAAGAAACGAGGTCAAACTTCAGTACAAAGAGCACTCATTAAACAGCAATTCATAAAACATGCAATATTTCAAGTCATGATATGCATGAGGGCACCAAAGAACATCGGTAATCAAGGCCAAAAACTCAGCTGGAAAATCAGAGGAGCCTCAACGCCACGCATAGCCAATCAGCCGGTGGAAATCATCGATCCATGATCTTCAGGAGTGACACACAGTCGACCATCACAGCTCAATGGTCTTCAGGCGCGACAACTCAGCCGGCCACCACCTCGATGATAGCATTGAACCTTTCAGACGGGACAACTCAGCCGGCCGATCACAACGCTAGCTCAATTCGGGCATCAATCAAATTCAGGCTCAATATGTAAGCGTGAATGCCAAGCAATATCAATTCACTAACATACATAATTCATACGTAATCAGAACAGATAATCAAATCACAGTCAAGAAAATCTGTTCACGTAATTACTCAGCCACATCATTCAGATCACGTTGGAAATATTCTCATGATTATGCCAAAGCTGTTTAAATAAGCTCAAATCCGTACCTAAAATCCCAGTTTCTACCTCGACAGATCACGCAGAACACAGCTCCAACAGCCTGCTCAACTAGCTCTTCCAGAACTCAACAGAAGATGCCTACGAGCTCAAATCTGCCAAGATATCTAATAATCAGCTCACCTCAAAGCTCGTACAGCTTACAGCCTAAAGCCGCGTAGCCTAAAACATCTACCTCAACTCATCAGAGAACAATTCAGCTCTAAATCGAAGCTTAGATCAGTAAGAAATCACTTACTCAAAAGCTGTAAAGAACAGAAGGACTGCTTTCTAGAATTCACGAAGATATCGAACACTGCAACTACTTCGCGCTCCCTCAACTCGTCGGTCTAAAGCTCTAAACTGGTATCAATCGAAAGCCCTAAGGAATACGAGCTTAGCGCCACCAACCTTGCTCCAAACGGCGGCGTAAATCGATGGAAATCTCAAGAAATAGGGTTCGATGAACAGTAATGGTTCACGAAGCTCTCGGGAAGAAGATAAGAAATATCGAGTTCGAAATTGACTAAGTGTTTCTCGACACTTATATTTAAATCTCCCAGTCAAAGCTACAGTGAAAGTTAATCTCTCAAATCTGAACGCTAACTCAGATCTGGGCGCCACCTCAAATCTTAGCGCTAACTCAGATCTGACTCTACTACGCTACCCTCGCACGCAATAACCCAAATGACGTCGCGTTGGAGTCCCGCTCCAAACAAACAGATTTTGCGACAAAGGCTCGCTCTCTCATCCAGATTTGGTCAAATCTGAAATAATTAAACCGCACCGGTCAACACCAACTCACAAACCGGACCGATCCACACAGTACCGTTGACCAATACTTGACTTCCCCAAATAGACGCGCACATCTGCTCACTCCCACTGAACAGATTTCACTCAACCAACGTCAAATCTGGTAACACGATACGACGTCGCATTACCTCCGACTCTAGTTTCCACTACTCAAATATGTACCGTCAACTCAAAGTCTCCAGAACATCTCAAATCTGATATCTTCCGATACCAATCCCCGACAACACTCAACTCAAGCGCAATACACCAAAACAGATCTTACCCGAGTACGATCTTCTCAAATCCTCTTGTGCCACTCGAATATGTTCCAGGCCACCTGATAGCGACCAACAGTCCACATCTGATCTGTTCTACCTCAAGTCTGAAAACCCAAAAATCACCAACAGAAAAACTAATTCCTTCAAATATGAAAACCCGATGGTTAACATCTCCCTTGGTTAATCCTTGTCCAGATCTGATTATTTCCGTTAATCACTAATTAACAATTTCTAGTCCTCACACTCTCCCCCACTAGAAATGGATTTCGTCCTCAAAATCAACTTACATCAACAGATCATAATGACCGAGAATACCAGAAATTCACCAAAACTCAGACCGACAATCTGTCCAGCATGACTCAAGGCTTAACAGAACCAAAAATCGTAAGCACAAAACAACTCAAAGCACGAATCAACAAGTCAGAAGGTTTACCTAGAAATCTATTGTCATCGCTCAAACAGATGAGGCTACTCCTGTCTCATCTTTTCTTCAACTTCCCAGGTATCTTCCTCTCTACCATGCTTGCTCCACTGGAATATCACTAACGGAATAGTCTTATTTCTTAATTGATTCTCCTTCCTATCCAGAATCTGCACTGGATATTCAACATAGTTTAAGGTAGAATCCAGCTCAACTTCATCAGTCCTCAGCACAAGGGACGGATCTGGCTCATATTTTCTCAACATTGACACATGAAACACATCATGCATCGCTGCTAACTCGTCAGACAGCTGCAATCTATAAGCCGAAGACCAATCCTCTCAACAATCTCAAAGGGACCAATGAATCTAGGAGCCAGTTTACTCTTAAGTCTGAATCTCATTACGCTCTTGAAAGGAGAAACTTTCAGAAATACTCGATCGCCAACCTGAAATTCCAAAGGTCTACGCCTATTATTAGCATAGCTATAATGATGATCTTGTGCAGCTTTCATTCTACTCCGAATCAAATCAATCTGATCTTTCATATGCTGCACAAATTCAGGAGTAGACAACTTTTTCTCACCAATCTCCTCCCAACAGATCGGTGACCTACACTTTCGACCATACAGAGCCTCAAATGGGGCCATCCTGATAGTCACTTGGTAGCTATTATTGTACGAAAATTCAGCCAAATACAAGGAATCCTGCCAGCTACCACTGAAATCCATCACTATTGCTCGTAGAATATCTTCTAAAATCAGAATGGTCCTCTCTATTGGCCATCTGTCTGAGGGTGATAAGCTGTACTCATAGCCAATCTCGAACCCATAGATGCTTGCAAGCTCTTTCAAAATTGAGAAGTAAATCTTGGATCTCTATCAGACACTATCGAAACCGGCACACCATGCAATCTAACCACATGGTCAATGTACAGTCTAGCCATCTTCTTCATAGAACACCTCACATCATAGGGAATGAAATGGGCTGACTTCGAAAGTCTATCAACAACAACCCAAATCGCATCACATCCCCTATTCGATCGAGGAAGGAGAGTCACAAAATCCATGGCCACGTGCTCCCAATTCCATTGAGGCACCTCTAAACTCTGTAGCAGTCCACCAGGTCTCATCCTCTCAGCCTTGACCTGTTGGCAATTCAAGCATCGAGCTACAAATCCAGAAATATCATTCCTCATACCTTCACACCAGTAGTGAGACTTCAAGGCATGATACATCTTCTTCTCGCTCGGATGCACACTGTAACGACTACAATGGGCCTCGTTCAAGATGGTCTCTTTTAGATCAATCAAATTCGGAACAACCAATCTACCACGAAATCTCAGGCATCCATCAGAAGCAACAGAAAAATTCTCCGACTGACCATTCTGGGCCTTAATCTTCAACTCATGAGTATACGGGTCAGTCCTCTGTTCTGCTGTAATGTCTGCAACAATTTGTGGTTCCACCTGAAAAGAAGAAACCACTAAGTACTGATCATCTGGCTGAAAAAGCCATCCAGAATTCCCCAAATCCTCATGGACTTTGGATATACTCATCGACGTACACATCGGCTGGGCTTTCCTACTCAAAGCATCGGCCACTAAGTTCATCCGCACAGGCTGATACAGAATCTCACAGTCAAAATCGTTGAGCAACTCCATCCAACGACATTGCCTCATATTCAGATCTGACTGAGTGAAGTTATACTTCAAACTCTTGTGGTCTGTATACACCACGAACTGCTCAACATACAGGTAATGATGCCAGATCTTCAGCGCGAAAACAATGGCGGCCAACTCTAGATCATGAACGAGGTATCTCGTCTCATGGGGTTTCAACTGTGGAGATGCATAAGCTATCACACGCCAGTTCTGCATCAAACACAACCCAAACCATTCAGAGAAGCATCAGAGCACACCACAAAACCTCCAAAACCCGACGACAAAGCCAACACAGGAGTAGTAGTCAACTTCTCCTTAAGCAATTGGAAACTCGACTCACACTCGTCCGTCCAAACAAATTTCCTATCCTTCTAGGTCAACTGAGTCATCGGCCTGGCTATCGAAGAAAACTTCTCGATGAAACATCTATAGTAGCTAGCCAAACCCAAGAAACTACAGTTCTCAGAAACATTCTTAGGTCGCTTCCTGTTAAGAACTGCTTTGACCTTACTCGGATCCACAGAAATACCTTTTGCAAAAATGACATGACCCAAAAAGATAACCTTATCCAACCAAAATTCACACTTGCTGAACTTCGCATAAAGCAGTGAGTCTCTCAGTTTTTGCAACACCAGTATCAAGTGCTTCTTATGCTCTCTATACCTTCTCGAGTACACAAGAATGTCATCTATGAAGACAATCACGAAACGATCGATATACTCGCTAAAGACGCGATTCATCAAGTCTGTGAGACCCGAAAGCTTACAAGATTAATTGAGTTAATTAATCGGGTTTAGCATAGACCAGATTTGTCTTGAAGAGATCTGGGATGAGCCAGATTTGAGCTCGTATGCTTGGTTTAGTTGTCGGGTTCATTTAAGTCCTTGGAACAGATCTGGGGAGTTTGAGTATTCTCGTGGCAATGGATCAGATGTGAGTGTTGGTCAGTACTGGTGATCGTGCTCAGTTTTGGTGATGAAATCTGGTATCGTAGGTGTTGGATGTGAGCCAGCGTGTTTCTGTAGTGAGTAGCTAAACTACGTCGTTTGGATTAGTTGGAACGACGGCGTTTAGGTTAGCGAGCGAGATTCAGATCTGAGGTGTTGGTCTTCAGATTTCGATGGGATCTGAGTGTTGCGATGTTGGTTAGCATTTCGTTGGTTAGCATTTTAGATTTAAGTATAGGGTGATGTGTCTAGATGCGACAGTAGATGTAGTGCGACGTCGTTTGAGTAAGTCGAGATCTGTTTGCTGTAGAGAGATCTGTTGTGAAATTCAGATCTGAGTGGGAAATTAGTTTTGAGACTTAAGTTATCGGTAGGTTCGATTCTTCATATTTGAGCAGATCTGACCTGTATATAGAGAACTTTGCCTTCGTTCTTTATTGTTCAGCCCCGACACTTAGAAATATTTCCCGTGAGCAAATTCTGTCGCGATACCCTAGCTACTGTTCACCGAACCTTATCTTATCTGATTTCCGATTGTAGATAGCTCCGATTGAAGTAAGAGTGGTAGTGCTGGACTCCTCTTGCTGAGACTCTTCGTTTGGTGCTTCTTTTGGAATCTTGCGTGAAGCTGGTGAGGTGTGCGAAGACATCTCCCTTCTCTAGTCTGTTAGCATAAGCGTCGGATTTCGTTTGCCGTTCAGGTAGCTCATTGGGTGAGTGTCAAGATCCTACCTTGTGCTTTGTTTAGAGCCTTCTGTTGTGTTAGAAGTATAGGACAGATCTGGTTGAGCTCGTAGCTCCCAATTCATGGTTTCTGTGTTACTGCCCCTGAGATAGTATTTATGTTTGGCTTAGCAGGTGTGAGATCTGTGTTGCTTGGGACCCTGTTGTAGTAATTGTAGCACAGAAGACTTGAGGTACTAATGTGATCTTGTTTTACAGCTTTGGATTGAGCATGGATGATTATGCTTGCTGCTATGTATGCCTTGCATTGTTGTATAGAGCGGGTAACTCCCGTATACCTCATCTCCCTGCTGGGATCTGTTATCCACCATGAGTGGAGTCGGGTAGCTCCCACATCTCATGAGTTGGGCAACAGCGGGTTGAGCTATGTTTTTCATCTGGTGCCGTGTGTTGAGACGAGTGGGTAGCTCCCATATACTCACACACCCTGTGGCCACTGTTGCTCGGTTGATTCATATCTGTTGTTGAGCAGTTCCTTGAGATTCTTCGGCTCCCTGTGTTTTGGTTGTAGCCTTTTTATCATGCATAGCATTTGCATATTATCTGTTGCTTTCCATTTGTTGTCTTATATTGATCTCCGTACTGGGGTTTGACCCCATGTGCCTCTGGGACTTGGTTTGTTTTCCTGCCTGTTTGTTGTCCAGGTTTCCCAGGTTATTCAGCTGGTCGTGGATTTGTCCCAGCTGGTGGTGCCCCAGGAGGTGGTTAGAGTGTCCCAGTTAACGTATAGCGTATATGTATCAGTACTGATAGTCGGGGAATGCCCTGTGCTTTGTTGTATTCAGTTTTAATGTTGTGGATTGGTACTTGTTATATGTTTTAATGTTGTACTGAGTGCTTGTAAACTGAGATATTTTGAGCATTTCTGTATTTTAAATTATGTAATCTTTAAGTCAAGCCAAAAGCGAAAATTTTAACCACTATTTTATTGCTTCCGCTATTGTTTGTGTGGTTTTACTCTGAGTTGAGCACGAGGTCTGAAATTTTTGGTATCAGAGCTTAAGCTGGGATAAGCTCGATTTCTTTTGATCACACTTGAGTCTAGACACAGTGTTGTTTGTTGCATGTGCATGACAATGTAATTTATGTGTTATGTGAATTATTTCTTGCTGTGTGATCTTACCCTCTTAGTACCTTTCTAGATGCCGCCTAGACGTAGGGTTAGAGGTAGAGGGCAGTTTCAGCAGGAATCCGAGGGTCAGAACGATGAGGATCAGCATAGTATTCCTGGTTGTAGACGTAACCGACAAGTCAAGGATGAGGTTGATGAGCTGGCAGCCCGTGTGGACGACATGAAACTTGTGATGGCGAGGTTTTAGCAGATGAACCCTCAGACGTTTAGTGGTGATGAATCTAGTTCCGATGCGGAGTCCTGGTTGCAGCATATTACCGGGTTGTTTGACCGTGTCAGGTATGACGATGAACATAGGTTGAGTCTAGCTACGTTCCAGTTGAGGAGGAATGCTGAGCGTTGGTGGAGAGGCGCTTCGAGGACTCTTGAGGAGACAGGTGTAGGGATCACGTGGAACAGCTTTTGTACTCCCTTCCGTCAGGAGTACGTTCCGGAATCCTTTGTGAACGCCAGGGAGCGTGAGTTTGATAACCTGATGCAGGGATCTATGTCCATGGGAGAGTATGCCCGGAGGTTTTCTTCTCTTCTTGCGTATGTTCCGCATGTTTCTGGCCGAGAGAGGGCAAAGAGGAACAATTTCATGGAAGGACTGAATGAGGAGTTGTATTCGTTGGTGCTGGCGAGTTCACCGGCTAGCTATGCGGAAGAGGTGGACAGGGCTATTGACATTGAGGAGGGACTGCAGAACCGTAGGTCACGTGTTAGGCCGTAGGTGGTGCAAGGTAACCGTCCCATGGTTTCGGGGGTGCAACCTTCTCAGTCTGTGCAGTCATCTCAGCCACCCCAGCAGCAAGTAGCCCAACAGTATAGGCACCATAGATTTAAACCTCATGGTCGTCAGTTCAAGAAGAAGTCTGGTTCGAGTTCTTCTGGCTGGGGTAGTTCTAGCAGTGGTAGTAGTTCCAAGGTTGAGTATTGTGGCCAGTGTGGTGGAAAGCATCCTACAGTGTAGTGTGTAGGTGTGCAAGGTTCGTGCAATGTTTGTGGTCAGTATGGGCACTTTACGAGAGTGTGTCCTTTGTCTGGATCTCAGCATACCGCCGCCCCACCGCAGGGTCAAGGTGGATCGTCTAGAGGTCGTTCTTTTCCTGTTCACCAGCAGAGGATTGGGGCGCCATAGTTTAGGCCGTTCCAGTAGCCTGGTCCTTCGTGGTTTGGACAGTCTTCCCAGTCTCAGTTTCCAGGACCTCAGTTTTCCCAAGTGAATGCCGTGATGAGGGAGCAAGTGGAGGGCACGCCAGGAGGAGGAGTGATCTCAGGTACTTGTTTTGTCTTTGATTTTTCTGCGCATGTGTTGTTTGATACAAGAGCATCACATTCTTTTATTGCTGATGCATTTGTGGTTGAGCATGTTTGCATACCACATCTTTATGTGATGTTGTGTTTGTAGCGACTCCTGCCGGCGCGAGCCTGTACTCCCAGGAGATTTTGTTGAATGGCATTCTTAGGTTTGGTGAGAATGTATTGTAGCGAATCTGATTAGGCTTGTGATGTGGGATTTCAATTGTATAGTGGGAATGGATGTGTTGTCTGATTATAAAGCCACCGTGGATTGTTTCCATGGCGTTGTGCACTTCAGGCCTCAGTCTGGAGAGAAGTGGAATTTTTATGGCCTAGATTCCCGATCGAAGATTCCTTTAGTCTCTGCGATGGAGATGTTTATCCTTTTGTCATTGGAGAATGCTGGGTTTATGATCTATGCTTTGGATGCGTCTTATTCTTCGTGCACAGAGCTTAGCGACGTTCCCGTTGTTCGCAATTTCCCGGATGTGTTTCCGGAGGAGATTCCTGGTTTTCCTCCGAAGAGGGAAATAGACTTTAGCATTGAATTGGTACCTGGTACAGCTCCGATCTCGCGAGCTTCGTATCGTTTAGCACCTGCTGAGTTGAGGGAGCTTAAGGTTCAGCTTAGTGCTGGAGAAGGGTTTCATTAGGCCTAGAATGTCGCCTTGGGGAGTACCTATCATGTTTGTGAAGAAGAAGGATGGGTCGATGAGGATGTGCATCAACTTTAGGCAGTTGAATAAGGCAACAGTGAAGAATAAGTATCATTTGCCAAGGATCGATGACTTGTTTGATCAGCTTCAAGGTTCGGCTGTGTTCTCTAAGATAGATCTGCGTTCGGGGTACCATCAGTTGCGCATACGAAGACTGCTTTTCATACGAGGTACGGGTATTATGAGTTTTTAGTTATGCCTTTTGGTTTGACGAATGTCCCCGCAGTTTTCATGGACTTGATGAATCGAGTCCTTAGGGAGTTCATCGATCAGTTTGTGATTGTGTTCATCGATGACATTTTGGTGTACTATAAGACTCCGATGCAGCACAAGAGCATTTGAAGTTGGTTCTTCAGACGCTTAGAGACTCGCAGCTGTATGCTAAGTTCTCCAAGTGCGAGTTTTGGTTGGACATAGTTGTATTTCTGGGTCATGTTGTTTCAGCAGCAGGTATTTCTGTGGATCCCAGTAAAGTAGAAGCTGTTGTTAACTGGGAGCGTCCCAATAATGTTGCTGAGATTCGTAGTTTCTTGGGTTTGGCTGGCTATTATCGGCGTTTTATAGAGGGATTCTCTAGTATAGCTAAGCCAATGATGGAGTTGACTCAGAAAGACAAGAAGTTTGTGTGGACTGAGCTGTGAGACTTGGATTTGTAATTGAGATTTATCGTTGGAATGAATCGATAAATAGAGGTTCTTGCTGGTTTAAGATCTCTATTTTAGTGTTTGAGTTGCATTTTCGGGTTCCATTTCGTGTGTTGAGAAATTCTGGAGATTTTGTTTTTTTTCGCATATTTGAGGTACCTGCTGGGTGACGTGTCAGCTGGTGTTGAGAGCTAGCGGCTGGTCGGTGGCAAAACCAGTCAAAGCGTGTTAGCGCGAGATTCTTGAAACGCCGTAGTTTGCGTGAAGTCTGGTTGCGCGTGTTGTGATCAGCAGATGCGTTAGTGTATTTGCGTTGAGGATCAAAACGACTGCGTTTAGATTAGTTGGCGCGACGTCGTTTGGATGTTGCGTCTGGTACCAGCTGGTAGATTTTGTATGTGTGTCTGCTGGTTGTTCAGCAGATGTAGATGTCAACGCGGGTCAACTTTCCTGTAGCTCAAAGAGGATGCGTCGTCGTTTCGTTGTTGCGACTGGGAGTCCAGCTGCGAGTGAGTTTCGCCGCTATTGCTTGCTGCTGAGAGAGAAGCGTTGCGTTGTTTTGTCTTGCGACTGGATACTCAGCTGCTGGTTTAGTATGCGACGTCGTTTGAGTAAGTTGGTGCGGCGCCGTTTTGAGAACCAGCCGTTAGTTATTTTAGCGATTGTTGGAGAGATCAGCTGTTGGTTCTTGCGTCTGCTGGTTTGGGAAATTGTTGGTGTCGACTGGTTTTGTCGGTGGACAATAATTGGTATTGATTTCCAATCGTTGCAAGTGCTATTTATAGGAAGACTTAGTCTTCGATTTTGTGATATCATTTCCCATACTTAGCCAATTTTCCAGCCTTTCGTTCCTTATCTTTCGAACCCTAGAACACTGTTCAGCCGTGAGCTTTCCGGCGATTTCCCGTCGTTTCCGGTGGTTGTTTTTCTTGTGCGAGGTAGCGTTGGACTCCTCTTGAGAAGCTCTTCCAATTCATACCAGTTTTAGAAGCTGTAATTGGTTAGTCGAGGAACGTGAAGTTGCTGCCGTTCGAGTGTTGCGTCGATTCGGTAGAGCTACGTTCTGGTTTTCGGTGAGATCTTGTTCCTAGCCATAGTTTTTAAGCTTTCTATGTATTGTTGAGGTAATTAGAGCAGCTGGTCGAGTGAGACTCCCAGCCGTGAGCTGGTTTAGCGACCTGTTAGATTTACGTTGTGTATGCCGTGTGTTTAACAGGCTTTTACCAGAGTCTTCGGGACTTCTCGCAGGGTTAGTTGTTGATTCAGTATAAGGTACGGATTTGAGGTTGTTTTACAGCGAAGTTATGGTTTGGGTGAATTGTAAGTCGCTGGTATGTGGAATTGCCGTGCCTTCTGGTTGTATCCTGTTGAGGATTGTGTATGCTAATTGTGTATTTGCTGCGTTCCATATGTCTATATGCTTGCATTCCCGCATGTCGCATACACGCATGGTATTTCCTTTCCAGTTTTGGTAGTCTTTGTACCATTGTTGTATTGTTGTTATTTCTGTTAGAGTAGATGCCCAACTAGCCAACTTGTGGCGTGTGGGTTTTCATTGACTCTTGTACAAACGATCTTTATATATGATATTCGCATTCTTTTATATGGCATTCTTTACTTTCATTATGTGTGTAATGATTTACAATTGTGTTGAGTAAAGACCTAGATTACACTAAAGCGTATGTTAGATGTGATAGTGGGTATGACGGCTATCATGAAACACATCTAATAGTCGCTGTGTATTCTGAACATGTTCCTAGTCGATCGGGCCGTCAAAATGAGGATAAGGCCGCCCGAGATCGAGACTAGTATCTGCGATGCGAAGTACCATGTTTCATTGGTAGGGA
>KV008395.1:4863-23447 GCA_001598015.1 Dorcoceras hygrometricum
TGATGCCACAACCAGCTCTTGGAAGAGTCAGCTGCAAGGCAGATCTGCTCAGATTCCATTTTCTCTGACCAATTGATAATGTAGGTATTCCCCGATCTTTTTACCTACCAATACAGTCAGCCCAATATCATATATAAAGATTGTCATATACAAGAGTCTATAAACCCACACGCCACAAGTTGGCTAGTTGGGCATCTACTCTAACATCTTTTACCTACCAATACAGTCAGATCATTTGGACTCTGAACTGTGCATGTGTGTTGTTGAAAGTTAACTATGTAACCCTTATCACATAGCTGACTTATGCTAATTAAGTTATAGCGCAAACTGTCAGCGCTAAAACATCAGATATTGAGATGTTACCGTGGGTAAGCTTACCCTTACCCTAAAACATCAGATATTGAGATGTTACCGTGGGTAAGCTTACCCTTACCCACAGTGTTACCATGTGAGTTATCACCAAAAATGATCTTCGCTCCTCTGTGAGTTGTTACATCTGATAGCAGCTTTGGGTTACCCGTCATATGTCTTGCACTGCCACTATCCAAGTACAACTCATCTCCAGCCTTGTACCTGTTGTCCTACAACCACGAAAACTAAATTTGGTACCCAATTTTACTTGGGTCCAGATCGAACTACCCCTTTCGGGACCCATACTTGAATTACCTTAACAGTTTTCTCAGTATGAGAGTCCATAAGGGTGTGTGCAGAGATATGGTGAGATCTGTCGACCTTTGGTTTGGTATTTTGACCATTCAGATCTCTTCAGGGATGAACCTTTCTCCATTCAAACTTGACCTTCTTAGAACCACGTCTTTGTTGGTTCTGAACAAACGACTTGGATCCAACTTTTGCCTTTTCTTTGTCAAGTCTATTCTTTAGCCAACTAGACTTAGAGTTCTCGGTCTGACATAGCCAATACCAGCTTTCCCTTTCTGATTTAGTTGCCCCAAGATCTGGTCATCATACCTTACTGACTCGCATGTATCATGTGTCACACTGGCTTTGACAAAATTCATTTTTTGAATTTGTCATATACCAGATTTGACTGAGTACAAGTCTCTCCGGAGGTGCTTTAACCAGTATTGAAACCTAAGCCAAATTTGTCATTAAGTGGCTTTTGAGTCTCCTACAACTTACTTAGAGAGACAGAATACTGTGTCCAGGAGCTCATTACCAAATTTAACCTTTCATTTTCTGATTCGAGCTCACAGGATCTTAATCTCAATGATTCATTCTCAGTCTTCAGCTTACTCAACTCGATTTATAAACTGTCAGTTTCACCAAGTTGAACGGTGCTTGGTTCTACTGAGCTATTTTTCAAATCCATGTTTTCAGCTTTGACTTCCTCGAATGTTTGAGAAAGCTTCTTGTACTCATGGACCATTTCATTGAGTGCGTTAATTAGGTCTTCCCGTGTAAATTCAGTATTTGAAAAGTCGAATACCTCTTCCTCTGTAGATTGGTTGGCCATTAGACAGTGAGTTTCCTCTTGATCACTGTCGCTTGATGAGGAGCTGCTTGATGTGGAGTCCGAATCTGAATCCGCCCAATTTTTGTTGCTCTCCTCTGCAACAAGTGCTTTACGATCACTCTTTCTAGTTGGTCTTTTCTCAGCTCTAGTTCTCCTTCTTTCATTGGATCTTCCGTCATCCTTTTGTAGATTGGTTGGCCATTAGACAGTGAGTTTCCTCTTGATCACTGTCGCTTGATGAGGAGCTGCTTGATGTGGAGTCCGAATCTGAATCCGCCCAATTTTTGTTGCTCTCCTCTGCAACAAGTGCTTTACGATCGCTCTTTCTAGTTGGTCTTTTCTCAGCTCTAGTTCTCCTTCTTTCATTGGATCTTCCGTCATCCTTCTTTGACCAGTCATCCTTCTTGCTTTCATCCTTCTTTGGCCTGTTGCAGTCTGCTGCAAAGTGCCCTGTACGACCACAGTTATAACAATTCACATCAGTTGAAATCTTTTCAGATTTGTTAGCATTATTATACGAAAAATAAGGGTTAGAAGATCTTCTCAGATATTTCCCAAACTTCTTGATGAAGAGGGACATAGCATCATTGCTTAGTTGTTCTGCATATTTGCTCTTGCTTGGAGAACACTGTTCAGATGTTGCAGCAAGGGCCTTGGTTGGTTGTGAAGTTGACAGGGCCTCAGATCTGGTTTCTAATTCAAACTCGTATACTTTCAGATTTGCAAAAAGGTCATGTAGTTCGAGCTTGTTGAGATCCTTAGACTCGCGCATGGCCATTGTCTTAACATCCCATTCCCTGGGCAGCGCTCTCATCACCTTGAGAGCCAATTCTCTGTTGGAATACTCTTTTCCTAGGCTGGTCAGATCTATTACCACAGCACTAAATCTCTCATCGAACTCAGCCATGGTTTCTCCATCTTTCATCTTTATGGACTCATACTTTTGCTGAGCAACAGTTAGTTTGTTTTCCTTGGTTTCATCGTTGCCTTCGCAGATCTGAATCAGATTTTCCCAAATCTCCTTGGCAGTAGTACAGGTTTTGATTTTGGTGAACATATTTTCGTCCAGCGTCTTGTACAGGATATCCATGGCCACGTTGTCCAAGTTTGCCTTCTTCTTATCCTCGTTAGTATACTCATGTCTCTTCTTTTCTACATATTCTGGTTCACCATCAGATAACGCGAATGCTGTGTTGGCCTTCATGATTTTCATTGGTCCATCGGTGATCACCGACCACATATCATCATCTTGTGCAGCCAGATATCTTGCATCCGTATTTTCCAATCATCATATTCCTCCTTGGAAAACATAGGAATTTGTTGTGAGATTGCCATATTGAATTATATAAAGCGTAGACAGCAAATTGTTCAATAACTGAGATGCTTTTGCTCTGATACCAATCAATAGGATCAATGTGGATCGAAAACAGCTTTGGGAATTCAGAAGGGGGGTTGAATAAACTCATTGGTATTTTAAATTTTCGAAACCTTTTAAAAATAGTTTTACAAGCGGCTTGCTTAACTCAGATTTGTGTTACCAAATCTGAGGTATCTCAGTTTCAGATCTGATCTCTCAACTAACAGAAAGTGTAGAAATAAGTCGATTAACCAGTGAACAGTATAAGTAAATAAATGCGATAAGTAAAAGTATAGGGATCAGAGATTTGTTTCTGGAAGTTCGGATATCAAATCATACGTCTCCCCTTCTTCCATTGCAGGAATGTTCCACTAGAAGAATTTGATGCACACAGCTTCTGTCTACACCCAGTCACTGAGCCTTGCTCCAAGTGAACTCCTAGCAATCACCAACTACACGCAGATGCAACTGCGGAATCACACACAACTTTGATTTTTCGAACTGCTTGGAACAGCAAGTTCGTTACAGACTCAATCTAAAAATGCAATGAATACAATATTTTGAGGGCTGTAGTTATCTCAAAGATAAAACACTAAAGAGCACTGGAATGTTCTTCGAGATTTTGATAGCTGGGATTAAATATTTTATGCTTGAAGTGTCCCAGAAGTTGAGAGCTTTTGAATATGCAAGATAAACTTTGAGCAAGAGATTTAAGATTCACTAGAATCTTCTTAGTTTGAAGACTTCAACTATTTATGCTCTTCACTCTCAACGGTCAGTAGTTTGAATCCTTCTGCATATCTTCTTCGAATCTCCATTAGCGCTATGCACAAGGTAAACTGCGCAGTCAAAGTTTGATTGACTTTTCTTGCCAAATAGAGTAGCCAGCGTATCAATCATTTTGCGTAATGCGTGGCTTACTCAAAATAGCTTTGATCTTGTTTCCTTAATTCCATTTTGACCGTTGTAGTTTTCTTCAATCGACTGATTACCTGAAGAGATTTGAAACTCGCATCTGTTGTAGCGCTTCACATCTGAATGCTGCTTTCTTTCCTTCTGTGAATGGCTAAGAGAAATGTCCTTACGCATAGGGTTACCACATCTGATATATTTCCCTACTAACACTTTGTCATATCTGAAAACTCTACTGCTCCTCTTGTGATACTTTCAACTCCAAGTCTGAAGAATCCTGTATCGTCTATTCACATCTGATATGCTTAACTCAAATCTATATAATTCTTAACAACATACCTGGTTTTGTTACTGTAGCCTCTGAATCACTTCTGAAGACACTCAAATCTGAATATTTGACGACAACTGAAATATTCCTGAATAATCAAATCTGATAGGCTTCCTGAAGACTTATCTCGATAACTGATATCTGAACATTTCTTTAATGAAGAATCAAATTTGATAGTCTCTGAACAAAACTTTCAACCCGATATCTGAGTCACTGTTCCAAGGGTTCGGTTCTGAGCCACAGCTGTTAACCACGATGACTGTCCAAATCTGATTACAAAGGTTCAGTTCTTATTTTGTTTTTGTTATCACCAAAACTTATAAATTTTATCTTAACACAATCCGTACCTTAACTACTGAGAAACAAATACCTCAAACAGATCGCACGAGAAGAACAGAACACGATCGCTCACGCTATACGTCTACTGCTCCTCCAGCTCTCTTGGAGAAACTCGACAGATACGCTCGAACAACCACAAAGCTACAACTTTCTCAACCATACGACATCAGCTCGGGGACAAGCTACGACAGAAACAGAACTGGGAGCTACCAGCTCAGCCGAGCTCTAACCTACAACCCCAAACATGATAACTGGCTCTAAACGAAGCGTAGAACAAGAACTAACACTTATCCAAAGGTGCTACCGGAACTGAAGAACCAATTGGTCTGAAATCGCGAAAAGTCAAAACGCTCGACTACGTCGCGCTCACTCTTCCAGGCAACCAACGGCTCCAAAAGTGGTATAAAAGGGACGGTCTTAAGGAGAGGAACTCAGTGCTACCCTCTTTGATCCAAGTTGAGACCTCTACCACAGACAATCAGAAAAGATAGGGTTCGATGAACAGTAAGGGTTTCGCGAGAAGGGTATGGCTCGCTCTCTCGAGAGAAAGTACGCTAACTGTTGGAAGTTAATGATGTGCACATGGTCAATGTCAATATAAATACTTAAATCCCGCGATCTGATCTACATTTCCACCGACCAGCTTGGGTCCAAGCTGATATCGGCTCAGGCATACAGCAGCACGCTTCCACACTCAGCTGGCACGCACAACTGCTCACGCTCGCTATTCAGATCATGCTCGCATAGATCACACTTCCAGGACTAATTACAATCATTGACCAGCTCACGCTCCCAAATAGTTTGCACTCAACATCTATCGCGCTCAGAGATCAGCTCGCGCACTCAACAGCTCTTGCGCACGCAGATCTCGCTCTATCCATCTCAGAAGCGCCAAGCCAGCTCACACCCAATCTGACAGCACAAAACAGCTTACGACATGCACAGCAGCATCAGATCATAGCACAGGCCAGATCAAGCACTGGTCAGCTTATGCGTACTGAACATATCTCGCCAAAGCTAACGACCACAACCAACTCTCGCCAAAGCTGAAACCACAAACAGCTCTCGTCCGGTCTGAACTACGAACAGCTCTCACCTAAGCTGAAGACAGCAAACAGCACTGGACTAAGCTGAAGACCACGAACAACACTGGCCCACACAGAACTATACTACCAGCTTACTCCTAAGCTGATACAACTAAACGATGCAGCACAACAATCGTGATCTAAACATTCAGCTCAGGGCACCCAGAACATCCCTAAGCTGAATCCAGTTAAGACTCCAGTTCGCATCCTCTACGCTACACAGCGCCTCGCAGAGTTGCTCACTCCTAAGCTATTTTCCCCAGAAATAGCTAGCGACAAAAACCAGCGTAACACCCAACTATGCAGTTCAGCTCAGAACAGTTCCTCACAGATCAGCTTACACTCCAATTCCTAACAGCTTACGCTCCTACAGCAAAATCCCCAAGTTGTTCGCTACTACGTTGTTATCTCCACAACAGCTTACTACTGTAAGACTCGCTCCATGCTCAACGAAACATGACAAATCGGAGTTGTTCCACTTACAGATCAGCTCGCGCCTGATCTGGTCTACTCTTAAGCCCAATTAATTATCTCAATTAATCCACTAATCATTCAGACCTCACACAATTTACTCACAGACACGGAAAGTTAAAAACTGCTTAAAATTTTCTTTGGCCTGAACAAAAAATATTATTTTCAAAATACGCGCATACTCAAAAATATCGACTTTGAATAAAAGTCAACAAAATCAACATTCACCACAACTTATATATATATATATACACAAACTCAAATCGAATCAAAAAATAAAATACTACACAGGACATCCCCTAGCAATGACTTGATACAACATATATATAACTGCGATACTCAACACCCACGGGGCTCCACCAACTGACTCATCTATTGGACCAGCTGATCTACCTGAAAAGGCTGCAATGGACAAACAAACGGCCAAAGCAGTCCCAAGGGAAAACAAACGAGGTTAAACCTCAGTACGAAGAGCAATCATAATACAAACATCAAATAACACATGTATCATATCATGTCGTGCAATGCATGAGAGGTACAACGCATCATCGGGTTACAAACTAGAAGTCAATCGAATGGTAATCAGAAACTGTGCCAACATCATCGGGGATTCGGGTGCTACCTATGCATTCCCAATGGAAAATAGAATGTGGCTCATCGCCGACACAAGTACGGGTGCTACCTGACCGGCCGCACGGAATTCGAAGTGTACTACAACCACCCGCCACCATCTATCCAGGCCACTGCAACTGAGGGTGGCGAGAGGGACTCTCTTGCGTCCTCAGTGCACTCAATAGTGATTGTGTAATCCAACACTGCATCAAGAGAGTAGAAGCGCAAAAGATCACGGCTGGCAACAAATTCAAAGGCCCAATATGCTATGTGGATGCATATAATTCTATGACATATTCAACATGATATGTATGTATGCAATGCAAACAAACTCATGCAACATCCTACAATAGAATACATGAGCAGCAAGGCAACACAAAATCAGATCAGCTCAGGCTTTCTCATGCTACACACGACTAGGAAAATTAACTCACAGTCACAGGCACGAGAGTAAACAATCAGCACAGAGACTCAGCTCCCGCATAAATAGCTACGACAGCTCAGCACGTAAGCAACTCAGACAACAACATGCATTACACAGCTCAGCGCAAGCATAAACGGTTACATCAACTCAGCACACGGACAACAAGGCTACGCCAGCTCAGCACAGAGCCACAATACGTTCACATGCTTATCTCAAAGCTCTAAATACAATTTCAAATTCGTACCTTGTGCAGATCTTACCCAATACCTCTACCAAGCTCATGGCTGACAGTAGAAAGCATTCACTACAATGTTCAGGTTCTCGGCCGATAGTTCAGGGCCAATAGCTCACAGAAAAACCACAAGAGAGGTACTATCTGCCAAGATATCTAAGAGATCAGCTCGTGTTTAAGCTCACACAGCTCACGATCGAAACTTCACAAGTCGGCTAGCCTAAACTCACATCATAAATCAAAACCCATCTCAAAACCTGTAATGCCCAGAATCATTAAGGAAGGGATTAGTTTAACGTTCCAACAATTACGAAGTGATGAAGTTTAATTACAGTAGAAAGCATTCACTACAATGTTCAGGTTCTCGGCCGATAGTTCAAGGCCAATAGCTCACAGAAAAACCACAAGAGAGGTACTATCTACCAAGATATCTAAGAGATCAGCTCGTGTTTAAGCTCACACAGCTCACGATCGAAACTTCACAAGTCGGCTAGCCTAAACTCACATCATAAATCAAAACCCATCTCAAAACCTAACTACCATAAGTCGACAATAGCACCTAAAACCTCTGTTACCTGAAACGAAGCTCAACTCGGCCGAAAATCACGACATGCAGCTCACGATGCTTCCCTGCGATTTCCTCAGTACGGCCTCCTCTTGACTCCAAACTGGTACAGAAATGTCGAGCTTGAAGAGAGGTTTCCAACTGAGGCGCCCTCAATCAAAGCTTACCGGCCAATCTCCGACGATCTGGAAAATACAAGGTCGGCTGAATAGTGACCACGAGGGTTTGGAAAAGATCTGTCGGGCTCTCTAAAGAGGATAAGAGAATGTGTGGTGTAAAATGACTAAGCGTTGATCAACGAGAGGGTATAGATACTATAGCTCCTCAGCTCACGGCTACAGTGATAACAGATCATGTAACGCGCAGGAAATCCATAAATCCAAAATGATAGATTTAAAATTTTGAAGGGTTTATTTGATATTTTCAGTACACTTCTTCAGCTTTATTTCAGAGATTTAGTTTTCGTCCAAGATGAATTTTCATCTAGAGCAGGAACCCGGTTCGTAGGAGTTGGCCGATGGAATACTAACAAGCACGGTTCAGCCTATTTAAATTCGGTTCGATTTATGCCTGCTTGTGTACGAAGCAGTGCTTTTAAAGATATTTTCTAAAATGATGAGCTCATGCTACTTGTTTCCTTTAAATACATGTATCATCACTTTTCACACCACAATCAAACTCTTTTAAAAGAATTCCATTTTAAAGCGGTGAAAATCTCTCCACCAACCGATCGAAAACTTCAACTCTTTAAAAGTGATTTTGGATCGCGCTTGTAAGTGGTTCAAAACCGGAGAATTTCTGTTAGCTGTGTTCAGTAGTTGAGGCAAGTCAACTCTGTTTCATGCTGCACTTTCGAAAGCATATATTGAATTCCTTCTTGCATGCTTGTATGAGTTTTAAAGGTTTGAGAAACGTTTTTGAAGTTTTTTAAACACGGAGTTGATTTAAAGATGATTTTTTGAGAAAGTGTTGGTTTGCTGAAGTTTTGATTCAGATAGTTGTTCGAAAATGTTTTAAGATGTTCGATCTAGTTTCTTCTTGAGTTTTTTGGGATGTTCTTCGAGTAGCTCACAAGTAGCTTACATGTTTTGTTTCAGTAGCTTACAAGCAGCTTACGTATTCTTGTTTCTGGAATTTTCCTTAGATATTTTTGATTACTTCAGACTAAGGAAATTTTCTATGCTGTTAGTCACTTTGAGCTAAGTTCGCGACCTGTTTCTTTTCCTAGAGCTGATTTTTAAGTCACGATATTTCTTTTCCCAGAGCTGATTTTAAGTCGCGATTTGTTTTCCTTCTCTAAGTTGTTTTACGCTCGTAATATGATTTCATTATCCAAGCTGAGTTGGCTTTGTTTGACCATTGTAATCCAGTCTGCTCATTTAAGTTGTGTTGATTTTTCCTAATTTGAGTTGACCAAACAGCCCAGAGCTGATTTTCTATTCTGAGTCAGTACGCTCGCGTTCTATTGTACTCCGAGCTGATTCATCTTATGTCCATTCTGGAATGATACAGTAATTTCAAGTTAATTATTCGTTTCTTTTAGCTTTGATTAGAAGGTATAACTCTAATCTGTTCGAAGTTATACACAATTTCAAGAGATAGTTCTTCAGCTTAGAGATCTGCTGTTTGTTATTCATTTCTATTGCCTGAGCTGATTTCAGTGTTGTTCTTCGATTGTACTCCGATGAACTCCTAATAGCTTCCGAACATCAAAAGAGTTTTAAAATAGCAAACCATATAATAAAACGATCTCTTTTAGATCAATAAAAAGCATAGAAAGAAAGTTTTACATAAAGTAAAGAATGATTTACTGAAAGTAAAGAATGATTTACTGAAAGTAAAGAAGGTTTTCTAGAAAATTTTAAAGGAAGTATTTCAAAATTAAAGTGATTTATGGCAAAGATAACAAACGGTCAGCAGAGGGAGGGTGAGGACACAGGCTGACGAACCAGTGTGCCCCTCCATAGGAAGGACAAGGATTATGGTTGACGAACTATATACCCCTTTAAGCTGGAGGACAAGGATTATGGGTTGACGAGCATATATACCCCTTCACATAGTTTGGGATTTATTCCCCAGGACCGACGTATAGCTTCTGAGTCATAATTCAAGAGAACAAAGAACAGGGTTGTTTACAACCACAGAAATTAGAGAAAAGTTTAAGTTACTTCCTTTTAATATCAGCAAATGTTTTAAGTATGTTTCAAGCATGTGCAGTTTATGTTTCACAATTTCTCAGTTTCTTATTTTTTAGTTTACAGTATTCAGTATTCAACTTACAAGTTGTTCAGCTTTCAAGCTCTATCAGTTTACGAGCTTTCAGTTACAGTAAAAGCTATTGTTATGCATGTACTGCCTGCCTTAGTTATATCCAGATTTTCTTGTTGAGCCTCTAGGCTCACTAGTTTTCCTAACTGCAGGTGATTGGGTTTAGAGGTTGCTGATTGGTGCGAGCTGGATCAGATAGAGGGTGTTTATCATGGACATTCGTTTCTATGTTGTTCCAGTTTACAGTTTCTTTTTTTGTATAGAAGATTAGATATAACTTTTGAACCTTTCAGATTACTACATCATTTATTCAATGTAATCTGAATGACAGATACGGTTTTCGCAAATAAAGTGAAATCAGATCGTAAATGTTTGTTTGTTTGAATTCCGCACAGTTATGAACTCTGAGATGTGTTTCAGTTCAAAATATGAAATTTTATCCGGTTTCCGCATATTCTATAAGCCTTAGCTGTTTCCTTCTAGTAGTGATCTGAATTTTATACCCATTTGCAATTTAGCCTAGAAGTTTTTAGTTAATTATCTTTGGGCCAAGTACAAAAATTGAGTATCATTCACTTCGAACCACAAACTTATTATAATTTCATTTCGAAAAGTTGGTCATTACAATTTGTATCAGAGCATAGTCCTTGAGATAAACACTTCTTCCAGTTTGAGACAGTTTTCTCCAGCCGCTTCAGTTAACCTGTGAGTTTTGTTGTTCATGTTCATGTTCTAGTATACAGTGTTCTTTCATGATCTTGTGGTGGATTTAGGCTATAGTTCTGACATATCGGAAAGAGAAAGAGAAAGAAGAGAAACTATGAAGGAAGATTAATTATTGATAGTAAGATACGAGTTATAGCAAGTATGGCTTAATTGCTGGAGCCACTAGTATGGCAGTCTAGCTTAGGAGATGTCCAATCTTCAAATCGAGGATTTAGTCACGAGAATCCTCAGCGAAAGTTATATGCCAGAGGCCAAAAGAGTTTTCAAGATAGAGTCAGATGTGCCATATACATGTTGAGACAAGACGCGATGATTTGGTAGGAAAGAGCCAAATTAACGGATAAAGCCCTCCGAGCTGAACAAGCTTGGAAAGAGATAGGAGAAGAGCGACATCAAAAACGTCAAAGCTGTTTCCTTCTAGTAGTGATCTGAATTTTATACCCATTTGCAATTTAGCCTAGAAGTTTTTAGTTAATTATCTTTGGGCCAAGTACAAAAATTGAGTATCATTCACTTCGAACCACAAACTTATTATAATTTCATTTCGAAAAGTTGGTCATTACAATTTGTATCAGAGCATAGTCCTTGAGATAAACACTTCTTCCAGTTTGAGACAGTTTTCTCCAGCCGCTTCAGTTAACCTGTGAGTTTTGTTGTTCATGTTCATGTTCTAGTATACAGTGTTCTTTCATGATCTTGTGGTGGATTTAGGCTATAGTTCTGACATATCGGAAAGAGAAAGAGAAAGAAGAGAAACTATGAAGGAAGATTAATTATTGATAGTAAGATACGAGTTATAGCAAGTATGGCTTAATTGCTGGAGCCACTAGTATGGCAGTCTAGCTTAGGAGATGTCCAATCTTCAAATCGAGGATTTAGTCACGAGAATCCTCAGCGAAAGTTATATGCCAGAGGCCAAAAGAGTTTTCAAGATAGAGTCAGATGTGCTATATACATGTTGAGACAAGACGCGATGATTTGGTAGGAAAGAGCCAAATTAACGGATAAAGCCCTCCGAGCTGAACAAGCTTGGAAAGAGATAGGAGAAGAGCGACATCAAAAACGTCAAGCCTTTCAACATAAGGACCAGAAGCAAGCTTAGAGACCCAACGACAATCAGCAGAGGCCTCAGGGATAAAGAACTCTATAACCCCAACCGATAAACGTAATCCCCCAGTTTGACAACAGGCCAGTTTTCCCAATTTGTCAAAGGAACCATGCTGGTCTGTGACAAGTTGGCCAGAACGTGTGGTACAAATATTGTAGCCCATGCCACATCTCTAGGAATCGTCAGCAGTAGAAGCAATTCATCCTAGTAGAGCCTATGTAATGACAGCAGATTAGGCTTAACCAGACTCTACGGTAGTTCAGGTAAAGTTGTTGTCGCCAGTATGCCTACCATAGACTTGTTAGATTCTGGTTCAACCCATATGTTTTGTATCAGAAATTTTGATAAGAAACCACCTGTACAATCAGAACTATTAGCTAAAGATTTTTGTGTTAACATATCAGTGGAGAAAGCTTATGAACCAATAGTATATGCCGCAGCATAGACCTGGCCATGGGCCGGTTCAGCCCGTGACCCGACCCGAAATCGGACCGGAGTCAACGGACCGGTTAACCCGGTCAATGGGTTTTAACCCGGAACCGTGGAGACAAGGGCCGGTTACGGTTTACGAAATTCACAACCCGGAATCGGCCCGACGGATCGCAGGTTTTTGAAAAATAATATGTGGGTTGCTAGTATCGAACCCAAGCCAGAATTTTGTGAAATTGAGTACTTAACCACTGTACTACATCCTTCTTCTATACAAACTAATACTTTTTAAAATATATAAATATTATATTTATCATAAAATTATTAAGATTTGATTATTTTGTACTATCTTAAAAAATCTAAACACCTTAATATAACTATATTGATTATTTTAATTAATATTTGTATTCACCTTATCATTTTTTTAAATATTGAACAAGTAAAGTGCAATAATATAATAACTTATTCAAAAACTTCTCATGTCATTTCTCAATATATTACTATTATAATCATACACTAATAATTTTTTGTAAACTATACAAGTTTCATTTATCATTAAATTGGGGGCATTTGATTAATTTGTACTATTTTAAAATGTCTAAACACCCTAACATAACTATATTGATTATTTTAATTAATATTTACATTCATCCTTATCATTTTTTCAAATATTTAACACTTAAAGTGCAATAATATAATAACTTTCTTATTCTCATGTCATTTTTTCGATATCTTATGTCATATCCATTATCTCAATATTTTACATATAAACATAAATATTATCAAAATTAAAATAAAAATTTTAGTATTATATAATGTTTATATTGATGCATATGTAGTATATATATGTGCACTAGCATAAGCTAAGGAAGCATACAACTCGATTTAGCTGTTAATATTAATGTATTATTATAACAAGAATGAGACAAATAGACAAGTTATGTGTAAGCAAATATACTTTTGGTGTTTTGTTTAAAAAGGATAAACTAATTTTATTTTTCAACTATGCTTATAAAACATCGAGTTCGGAACTTGATGTTCATTTCGATTTTAAATCCATAGATGTTACTCTATATTATTCTTTTGGTAATAATAACATATCATTTGGAATTTGATTCCACTCGGGTTTTCGTGTTTGGTATAATTTTTATATAAGAAATAACTTAAACTTTTGAATACATAGACGTTTTTTAATTGCTTTGATTTTTTTTCAAAATATTAATATAAAATGAGTGTGAACTAATAGTTGGAAAATGACATTATATAAAATTTGAGAAGAAAAATAAATTAAAAATTACACGAATTTAAAAAAATAAAAATGACTTGATTCTCTCTAAACTCAAAATCTCATGAAATCACTTCAGTATGGAAGGATTCCATTGACATGGGATCAATCAAAATCTTCTCTAAATCGCATTTTACCAATCAAAATCTTTTCTAAATCTCATTTTGCAAAACACAAATAATATTTCCATATCTAAATTAATTAAAATTCAAAAATAAAATTAATATTCAAATTAATTAAAATTCAAATCAAAATTGACAAAATACAAAATTCAAATTTTATTCAAAATTCAAATTCTAATTCTAATTCGAAATTCAAAATTCGAAATTCGAAATTAGAATTTCAAGAAATAAAAATTTAATTATAAAATTACCTTTTTAAAAAAAAACAAAGTCAAATTTAAGGAAAATTTTTTTTTTTTTAAAAACCGGTTCTGGCCCTGAACCGCCGGGTTCTAGACCCGTCCCAGAACCGGTTCTCACAGTTCCGGTTCTGGTTCCAGGTTTTCCCGACGCAAAACCGACGGGTCTATCGCAGCATAGAGCTTAAGCTGCAGGGGTATTACGCATATGTAGATTTCCCATGCTTGAGTTTTTTTTTTAATTTTGGGAATGGATTGGTTAGTTAAGTATGGAGTAGTTATTGATTTTAAGTAAAGAACAGTAGAAGTTAAACCATCCAGTGGAACCACATTTTGTTTCGAGCTGATAACATCAATAGAACTCGTAAGCTGATATCAGCTCTGAAAGCCCAGAGCTTTTTAAGGAAGGAATATCAAGGATTTGTAGTTAGTGCATTATCAGAAGTAGAAGCTAAGAAACCAGAGTTGCTAGATGTTAAAGTAGTGAATGAGTTCTTCCAGATCGAGAGCTGAAGATAAATAAGTAGACGATTACCAGAAAGCTTTCAGAACGCGCGATAGAAGTGACGAAATTTGAAGTGAGGCCTTTTGGTTTAGCAGATAGAGTTTTCCGACCTTTTCTAGAACAGCTCGTAATAGTATTTATAGATGATAACCTCATCTACTATAAGGACGGGAAAGAACATCCAGATCAGCTTAGACGCATATTGCATATTTTGAGGACTAAGCAACTTTTTCTAAGTTTAGTAAGCGTGAATTTTGGCCTAAGAAGATAGCTGCTCATATAACGTATTTGAGTAAGAAAAATGATAAGTATGTACGGACCCCATAGTATTCATCCAGTTTTGATAGATTTAAGCAAGCGTTGATAGAAGCCCATATCCCAACACTACCATCTAGAATAGGGAATTTCACTATATTCTCAGATGCGTCAAAGATGGGTTTGGGTGTTGTATATATGAAAGATAAGAATATGCAAGATAAGAAGATGATGGCATACACTTCTAGACAACTGAAAATTTAGAACGAGGAGCAGTGACCTTCGTAGTAAAGAATTTGAAGTACTACCTCAAGTATTTCTGCACCCAGCAGGAGTTCAACACGAGACAAAGAAGATAGCTAGAGTTGGTAAGAGACTCCGAGTGCATCAATTGTTATCACCTCGGTAAATTTAACGTAGTAACAGAGGCGTTAAGAAGAAAATGCAATAGTATTAGCTCAAATTTCAGTTCAGAGACAATTAGTTAAAGAAATTTAGAATTTTGAACTGGAGGTGATTATGCAAAAGTCTGCTGCGAAGTTAGTTGTTCTTACCATCCAGTCTACGTTAAAAAATCGGATTAGAGAAGCGCAATAAAGTGACGATTAACTACTCAGATGAAAGAAACAAAACGAACAGATTAGACAAAGAGGCTACGCAGTTAGACATCTCCGCGAGCTGATACAGCTTGCGCCCGATGTGACTTTTGAAGAGGAACCAGAGACGGTTCTTCTTAGAAAAAAATGAGGGCTGCGGAATAGGAGTATCCCCATGATTAAGATTCATTGAGAAAATCTTTCAGAAAGAGAAGCAAACTAAAAGCCAAGACGGATTTGCATAGTTGATACCCAGATCTATAGAAGTAAGCAAATTTCAAGGACGAAATTTCTTAAAGGGGGTAGATTGTAACGTCGAGGAATTCATAAATCCACAATGATAGATCTAAATTTCTGAAGGGTTTAATTGATATTTTCAGTACCCTTCTTCAGCTTCAGTTCAGCGGTTCAGTTTTCGTCCAAGCTGAATTTTTAGGTTAGAGCAGGAACCCGGTTCACAGGAGTTGGCCGATCGAATACAAACAAGCACGGTTCAGACTATTTTAAATCCAGTTCAGTTTATGTCTGCTTGTGTACGAAGTGGTGCTTTTAAAGATATTTTCTAAATAATGAGCTCCTGCTTTTTGTTCCACCAACCGAACAAAAACTTCAACTCTTTCAAAGTGATTTTAAGATATTTTTGGAAGGAATGTTTAAAGTATTAAAATTTTTAAATAAATGCATATGAGAAGTCGAAGTTTGAAAGTTAGCTTGTTGGGATTTATGTATCTTATTTTGACTTTTATTTGATATTATAATGCATGATAGTTCATTTCAATAATTGTGAAATTTTGTTGAAAAGAAAAATTTATGCCTTTATTTAAAGAAAATATTTTAGAAGAGATTGGGTCGTTACAAATATTATTGGATATGTTAGGATCAAGCGCTTACCATTTGGCCAAAATCTATAGTTGTTAGCCAAGGTACAACTTTTATTTCCTTATAATGTGGCAGCACAGAGTGCACCTATTATGCGTTAGGGTTGGGCTGTTAGGCCCATGAGTCCAAGGAGGTGCGTGTCTAACTGCTGGTGCTGTCTCAATTCCCTTAGAGATCAGTCTTATCATTCCCCTACCGTCGGTCCTATCCCCAGCAGAGATAGTATTACCCATTAAATCTGGAATCACACTTTTACAGCCCACATGGCCAACCAGATCAAGCGGCGCAACTTCAGCAGCTTGACTGTTAGGATCTAAAAGAGGATGTCTCATGAGTTCTCACACAACTCACGTAAGCTCTCACACAGCTTTAAACATCAAACCCTCAATTTGCGTGTATTTTAAAATGTTTGGAAAATAAACAGCACGCAAAACTGGAATCGGATCGCGCATGAACTCTACCAGCAGCTCTGCGAGCTGGTCCTGAACACATGCGATCTGGTTGATTTAAATCTTGAGCTGCAATAGCTCAGTGTTCTTGAAGTGTTTGTGCACCGAGATATAGATTGGGTACCAAATAAAAACATGCGGAAAACACCCAAACTGAACTCTGAAAATCGAAAGCTTATTAACAGTTTTAAAAATATGTAGTTTCGAAATATGCAGTGAATGTATGTTAAATGCAGAAAGCTGTAAAGAAAGAATACGCTGCAATTTGTTTATGGAAGTTCGAAGTTGAATCTCCTACGTCTTCCCTTCTTCCGCAACGGGAAGGATCCACTAGAAGACTTTGATTACAGCGGCTCCAGCTGTAATCTGATCCAACAGCCAGCAGCTGCGAGAACTCCTAGCACCTATGCACACCAGCCCACAAGTTGTGTGTCTAATTTCACTTCTTTTACGTCTCAGTAAGAAAGGCTACAAGACTTGTTTAACGTCTCTATCCAAATACTACAAGGAAGTCGTTTTTGTTTTTGATTCACTCGGCTAATCTAATCAGATCTCTCTCAAATATGTGAGTGAATCGTGTGTGAGATTATAGTGTATGCTCGATCTCTCAAAGATAAAATCTCACACACTGGGATGTGCTCATGTCCGAGCTAGTTCCACAATGTCTTCACAAGGCTTGTGCTGTCGACTAGATATTTCTTTGAATCATTTGGTTAGTGCACCAACTCACACTTGGGCACTGAACCAGCTTGAACATCAGCTGCCACATAGTGTGTAAACTTGCGACTAGCACTGTGTTGTGCGTTCTTATGTTTTTACATTCTGGATGTGCACAACACTTTCACGACTTCACTCATCCGCTCTCTCATTCCACTTGTGCTCTGCTCTTGTTATATATAGCCCCTGTGCAGATTTGTCCGTTGGACACAAAGTTGTATCCGCTGAAAAGTCTTTTAACACTGTTGTAGTCCTTTGTCTTTGAATGCGTTGCAGGCTTTTCCTCACTTTAATAACGTGAGAACTGTACTTGCGAAGACAACACAGCAAATCGATTTGAACATTGTAAAGCAGTCTTCGTATAGTCTTGTGTTCAAATGGTTTTGCTTGTCAGTTTGTCCATTTCTGCTCTTGAACATTGCTGGGCTCTGAGCTTGTTTCCCAGCTGGTTTCCTTCCCAGTTGGTTGCTTCTTTCACTACAGCAGTCTTCTGCCTTCACGTCATCATAGGCGTCGACATTGTTCATTTCTTTCATAAGCATTCAGCCGAGCAAATATTCCTTAGTTGGTCAAAGCTCTCTTCTTCTCTGTGCACCAGCTTAACCAAGATCTCTGATCAAGTTTTCTCTTCCCTGATCTGGTTTACCAGCTTGCCTTTATTGTTCTCGTCAAGAGCCTCTGTGTTACTAGCTTGTTCTCTTGATGCATTCATACACATATTCCAAACCATCAGCAATGTGAGACCTGATTTTGTATTAAGGATTAATCGGTTGATTTAGAGATTTTGTGGTGTAGATCTCTGTTTTGAGTTGCATTTTCGGGTTCCATTTCGTGCGTTGAGCAATTCTGGATGCTTTAGTGTTTTTGAGTTTTTGAGGCGAAAGCTGGTCGGTGGCGAAAACAGTCGTAGCTTGTTTTGGTAGAGCAGGGCTTGAAACGCCATCGTTTGAGATGTTGCGACTGGTGTTTCGTATGTTGCGACTGGTCGTGCACTGTAGCTGCGACTGGTTTTGTGTGAGGAGTGTTGCGTCTGGATAAGCAGTCGAGAGCTATGGTCAACGCGGGTCAACTTTCCTGTAGCTCGAAGAGGATGCGTCGTCGTTTCGTTGTTGCGACTGGAAGTCCAGCTGCGAGTTAGTTTCGACGCTATTGCTTGCGGCTGGTATTTTGCGGAGGCTAGCGGCTGGGGGGGGGTAGTGGGGGGGGC
>KV008397.1:4239-18356 GCA_001598015.1 Dorcoceras hygrometricum
CATAAGATAAAATGCAGATGCTATGCATGAGACACAGAACAACAGCTGAAGGCTTCAATCGAAGAAGGGAGCCAAGGAACTCAAGCACAGATCAACAGAATCTGCAAGGATAGTGGCCACAACTGATTACCAGATGCATCAAACAACTCAACATGCCGTTGCCCAACCCATGAACTGTGGTAGTTAACCACTCGGCGCATGGTGGCTGCCAACCCATGAACTGTGGTAGTTAACCACTCGGCGCGTGGTGGCTAACAAATCCCAGCAGGGAGATGAGAGTGCGGTATTGCCGCTCGCCCTCGCATCCTGGTAAGAACAGAACAACAACAACAAAGCACAATGCAATAGAGATCTGAATGAGCGTTAATTAATGCATGTATGAAAACAGCCGAACATCACATACATCACAGCAAGCATACCAAGCAATCCACATAATATCCCACGCCAATTCAAAGCTATAACCGGCTCAAATTCGTACCTCGATATTTTGTGCAACAATTACCACAAACGGGGTCCCGAGAAATCTGATACACAACCTGAATGAAGCAACAAGTATAATTCTCAAGGGACGCTAAACACAGAATCACACGGCTGGGAGTTACAACTCAAACTAGCAATCATCCTACATATCTAACTCAACAGGAAGCTTAAATAAACGCTCGAGGTAAGATCTTAACAACAATTCGAAGTTCTACCTGCACACACGAACACACTGCCGAAGATAGCAACTTCGCGATCCTACTTCCAGCCTACCACAGCTTCCAAAAGTGGTATCAATCGAAAGAGCAACTCTCAAGGAGTGCAGCACCACCGGTCTTGCTCAAAATAGAGACGGGAAACGACGGGAATTGACGGCGGAAAGCTACGGTGAATAGTGCTTAGGGTTCGAGACAAAGATTGGGAATCGGGGGATATATTTTCTAAGTATCGGGGAACCAATAATAGAGAACAGCAGCCAAGTCCTCTATTAAATACACTTCTCAACAGCTGACAGAAGTAGGAATAGATTCCACCGACAAAATCAGTTGTCACAACTAATATTCCCAACCAGCAGCTGAATTCTCGCATCAGCTTTTACCTATCGCTAAACAGTGAACAACTAAACAAAACGACGTTGCCCGCTAGTCACTGCTAATCGCTAACCAACAGCTGATCGAACCAACAGCTGATCTTTCAAACAACGCTAAGGCTAAACGGCGTCACACCAACTTAACCAAGCGAAGTCGCAGAGGGACACATCACCTCGCTACCAACAGCTGATCAAAAAACCAGCAGCTGAATAAAATAACGCAACAGCTGATCTCTCGCAACAGCTGAAATACGCGCTAACTCAACAACTGCTGAATCTCTTAGCGCTAATCCAAAACGTTTTCGTCTCGACTAATCCAAATGACGTAGTTTCGCTACCCGCTACGAAACACGCTAACGCAACCAACATCTGATTCCTATCGAAGCGCTACTGTACCCGACATCTGAATACGATCGCTACCAACTGACCCAACAGCTGAACCAGACATCTCCACGCGACATCTGACAACTAACACAGCTGATACACAACATCTGAAAGACCAACATCTGGACGCGATCACTCACGGCTGATCCAACACCCGATATACAAAACAAACGTCTTCCACGCAACGTCTGATATCTTTCCCACCGCTGATTCTAACACTTAACGACATCTGATGGCTACACCAAGCACATCAACTAACAGCTGGTTCAATCCCGATTCATCCAAGAAGAATTTGATCAACGAATACGATAAGCTGCTTCACGCATCATTATCTTCAAATCAAATTACTTTAAAGCGGTGCTCTCTCTGAAGAAGCCGAACAAAATCCTTTCAAAGTTTTAAAGGAAACAGGCGGTGCGCAGGAACTTTACTGGATCTTCTGCTGTTTTTATGTTAAAGATTTCAGGCAAGTAAACTCTGTTTCTTGATCACTCAATAGAAAGCATATATTCAATTCTGTTTTATATGTTTATGTATGTTTTAAAGAAAAGGAAGATAGCTAAAGCTGTTCTTCAAGAAAAACCAGAAAGTTCATGCTCTGTTTTTGCAAAAGTTACGTTTACTATAATTTTGATTCGAATATGTTTTAGAAAATGTTTTAATGATGTTCATCTAGTAAATTCTTGAGTTTTCCAATGATTCATTCCTCGAAGTAGCTCACAAGTAGCTTATTCGATCTTTTCCAGAAATTTCGTAAGATATTTTGATTTCTTCAGAAGAAGGTAGCCGTGATAATTCATGTTTATCCACACGGTTAAGTATGAAGTCTGGTTCTTATACCATCGCTGAATTTCTATGATGAACAGATTTCTAAGAGTAGGGGTCTGTTTACGTGTTAAGTTAAGTTCAGATTTCTATCGTTGTTCATGAGATCTGAAGTGTTTCTTCTTCGATTGAAATACTTACGTTCATTCAGATTTCACCTGTTCCTTTAGTTCAGATTTCTCTCTTTTATATCTAAGATCTGGTATAGAGCAAGTTCCTTTATAAATTGTTGACTTCTGAGTTGATCGTTGACATCTGGTGGGAACAGTCTCATCAGGTGACATCTGGTTTATTCATTAGTAGTATGACATCTGAATTACTCGTTTAGTTGGGTAAGATCTGGTGACGTCATGTATAAGTTGCGTTGACATCTGGTTGACCAACAGAGATCTGTTTTATTTCTTCTTCGTTGAGATACATCTATATGATTCAGATTTCTATTGTTTATTTAAAACAGATTTCATCATTTACTTCTTCAATACTTCTTCGATTGAGACAGAAAGCATAGATTTGGAATCCTTATTCATTTCCGAATCATTTCAAGAGATTTATTCGATTCAATTGACAGATTCAAGTATATTTTTGTTCAGTTTTCATCTTCGCAAGTATTACAGAAAACTTGGAAGTATTCCAAGACATCATTAGACAAAAGAAAACCAGTAAACGTTCAAGAGAAAGAAAACAGATTTCACGAAAGAAAGAAAGAGCAGAAGGTTTTAAGAAATGTTTTAAGTTATGACAACAAAAAGGGTCCCCAGGAAGGATTAGGATTATGGTTGACGAACTGTATACCCCTTCAAAAACCAAGGAAGGATCAGGATTATGGATCGACGGATCTATATACCCCTTCAACAATGAGCCATAGTGCTAAGACTGATATCAGGAGTTTGATCAAACGAAATGGACCAAATGTTTAAAGTGTTGTCATAATTTTCAGAAAATGAATGAAGAGCACAAGTGTAATTTTAATCACAGCTCTAAGGAATGTTTAAAGAAAATGTTTTCAGAATCGAATTATATTTTATGCTTTCGTTCCTTTCCAGATTTCTCAGTTATGTATTGCGCTTGTTCATTCTAAAACGTAATCAGATTTCAGATTTCTCATCTCAATTATGTATTTCGCTTATTTATTGTTAAGCGTATTCAGACTCCAGTTATGTATCAGTTATCGATTGCTTGAGTATTTTGCTTTCGTTACTTCCAGATTTCACCTGCTGGGCCTTTGGCTCACTAGTTTTCATTGAGTGCAGGTAATGTACAGTAAGGAGCTGGAGGGAGATGAACAGAAAGGAAGGATGTGTTTATCGTGGACATCAGACTTCAACAGTTCCTTCTGTTTCAGATTTCATCCTTTCTTTTTGTATTACACAGTATTGTACAGAATCTTTTTGCTGTTGTATGTATTAGACCAGATTTCTAGTTTATTTATGTTTTAGAAATCTGTCCAGACTTCACCTTGAAGGAATATAACCATTTTGTTTCACGTTTTCAGATTTCTCGTTTCCGTGCCTTTTTCATTATAACATTTGATTCTCGTTTACGTTGAGAGTTCAATTGTTATTTTTATTTCAGTCCAGAAAGTTGGTAGCGATCCATTATTTAGATGTTCGAAATTTTTATGACTTTCACTTGAACCCCAAAACTTATAATTTCTGCTAAGAACAGTACGGGTCGTTACAAATCCAAACGACATAGTTTCGCTACCCGCTACGAAACACGCTAACGCAACCAACATCTGATTCCTATCGAAGCGCTACTGTACCCGACATCTGAATACGATCTCTACCAACTGACCCAACAGCTGAACCAGACATCTCCACGCGACATCTGACAACTAACACAGCTGATACACAACATCTGAAATACCAACATCTGGACGCGATCACTCACGGCTGATCCAACACCCGATATACAAAACAGACATCTTCCACGCAACGTCTGATATCTTTCCAACCGCTGATTCTAACACTTAACGACATCTGATGGATACACCAAGCACATCGAATAACAGCTGGTTCAATCTCGATTCATCCAAGACGAATCTGATCAACGAATACTCGGGTCTCACAACTATTACGAGATGTGGGTCGAGAGACATCCGGGAGCCACGTAAAATTACGAGGTATGGGGTCGGAAGATGTTCCAGGAGCCATACCAAAGTTGACATGTATGGAAACCAGATAAGCACTAGGGAGCCATACCAAACTGACGTGTATAGAAACCAGACAAGCACTGGGGAGCTATACCAAACATGGTATCATGGTACCTATTAGCTTGATCAAGCGACATGAGGTTGAGAGACCACAGTCGAGAAACGGAGTTCCCCAAAAAATACTTTTATTGCCTATGCATGAATTTTAAGGAAAATGTTTTGAGCTGATGTTTCTTTAAGCATTTTAAAGTTTGAAAAAATTATTTGAGTACAATTATTTTATTGCATGTGCTTGTATTACGTAGTATTTGCTATTATCCAGTTTTGTACGCGTTGAGCCTCTAGGCTCACTACGTTTGATTGGTGCAGATGACGCGGAGACTGAGACTGAGGGGCAGGACCTTTGAGTGGATGGCAGTTCAGTTGGCACATTCCCAGCGACCTTGCGTTTTCCGCTGACGATGAGAAATGAAAAGATTTTACTTTTATTTAGGTTTCAGATTTTGTTTTGGCTAAGCATACTCTTTTATTTCAGTTGAGGCTTTGTAATACGATTGAGATGTTTTCTTTGGCCCTTCAACTCTGTTTCAAATTTTTAAGTATCTTATGTTATTGAGTTTTATTAAAGTTTTTGAGTTTTTTTTAAAAAAAAATTCCGCATTTATTTACTAGAAAACGAAGAAAATAGTTTGAGGGTGTTTCAAGCAACCGTGCTGAATTCAACAAGACAGTGGCCACAGGACATGTGAGAGCGTGGTTGCTATCCACTCGTCTCAACACGCAGTACCAATAGCAAGAATAGAATAGCTCAACCCGTTGGTGCCCACAAATCTCATGAGAGCGTGGTAGCTATCCACTCGTCTCATTGCGGGACAACCAGAACAGCGGGGAGGAGAGGAGAACGGTAGCTAGTCGATCGTCCTCAAGTAACCCAACCGAGAGTTTCTTGGTACTAATAGATCAACAACAACACAACGGGTAACAAGAGGTATGAGCTCAACATGAAATGCAGGTATGCAGGAATATCATCTTGCAATAAATGACAACAGAACATAAGCAAACAACAGCATAACACAGTACACATACATACTGCACAGCATACCAGCACTCATACAATTACATCCATGCCAATCTCAAAGCTATAACATAAGCTCACATCCATACCTTACGCAAATCATGATACAATACTTAGGCACAACTTACAGCTTAACAGTAAAACACACTCCATGCTCCGCTCAAGTCTCTGCCGATAGAAATCAAGGCAAAAACCACAATAAAATATCTAATCTAAATTGGAGCCCAACTCTGTCGGTAAATAGAGAAACCCAGCTCACGCAGCTCCTCAACGATTATCTCGGTGCGGCCTCCTATCGACACCAAACTGGTACAAGAACGTAGGCCTTGAAGAGAGGTTTCCAATCGAAGTATTTTCACTCAAATCTTACCAGCCAAACTCCGGCAATCGGAAGAAGAAGGTATCGGGTGAGCAGTAGCAAGAGGGTTTGGATAATATCTGTCGGCATACTCGGGAGAGGATAAGGATATGTTGATGTAAACTAAGTGTTGGTCAACACTTATATATATTTACTCCTAGTTTAAGCTACAGTAAAGTCAAACAAGCTCAGACCTCTTTATTGTACCAGCTTAGGCACACCGACACAGAAACCAGCTCCGGCTCCAAACAGAATAGCTAGGAGCATCCAACACATCTCTAAGCTGGATCCAGCTCGCACAAACACTAGAATCCCCGAGCTGGTCACCTCTAAGCTGGTGTCCCCAAAACTAGCTCACGATAGAACCTAGACCAGCACAACAAAGCAATCCAGCTTAGAGCTATCCTCTCAGATCATATCGCGTCTGATCTGATCTAAAACAAACAAGAGGTTACCAAAAACTTATACCACTTATCCTAAGTTGATCGCTAACCAATTCACAAGATACAATCCAGCTCTGCACTCAACTTTCTATCCAGCTCATGACTAATCTGCCGAACCTGCTCACACCAAAACTGGTCTTGGTTTAACCTCAAAAATCACCAGCAAAACTCTAAACTGGTACCATATTACACTGGACTTAGAGCAGTTTACCTCAACCAGCTCCGATTATCAGTGCTTAAAACCATGCTTCAACTCAAAGATAATCTGCACCGAAACCTGAATAGTTGTTAGATCAGTTTAGCACAACACCCTGGACCAGCACGCATCCAAGCTGTTCTCTTTACCAGCAGCTTATCAAGCTGAGGTATCTCTATTATTTAATCACTCCTCCGTTCTGGTTAATTTGTTAATTCATTCCAGTCCTCACAAAGTTAAAATTATTACCTTGCACCATATGGTGTGTTAGGATCAAGCGCTTACCACTAGGTCAAAATCAATAGCTGTTAGCCAATGTGTAACTTTATTTCCTTATAATGTGGCAGCACAGAGTGCACCTATTATGTGTGTTAGGGTTGGGTTGTTAGGCCCATGAGTCAGGGGAGGTGCGTGTCTAACTGCTGGTGCTGTCTTAATTCCCTTAGAGATCAGTCTTACCCTTCCCCTACCGCCGGCCCTATCCCCTACAAAGATAGTATTACCCGTTAAGATCTGGCATCACACTTTTACAGCCCACATGGCCAACCAGATCAAACGGCGCAACGTCAGCAGCTTGACGTACGAGAACTTCCCAGGAGGTCACGCATCTCAGTACTGTTCTCACCCTTGCACGCTTAACTCAACATGGTGGAATATGAAGAATATTATCTGAATTAGTTAGATTTTTATGGGACACGATAAGATTATAACCCAGACGATTAGGCTAGAATGGGATCATTCGAGACCAGGCCCAAAATCGCAAAACAAATAAATGTACAAATTTTTACAAAAAATAAATATAAATGAATGATAAATTAAAATACCTATAAAATATATAACAATCCTGCTTTTTTTTGTTTTCCTTGCATACAGGCGCCACACAACTCATGATACAGAAATGCTAGCACAACGCTTGTCCAACTATAACTACGGACCCTCTATATATCTAGTAGAACGATATTTTAACCACACAACCTTCAGAGTCTGGTAGCATGCAACCACCAATAATCATCAGAGCTACATAACGTGTGTACTGTATCACTTCTACTTTAGAGCTGTCGTCGTTTATTATGGTTTGCGTACAATGTGCATGTAAAATAGTTAACTTAATACTATTGGCTCTAAAATAAGACTGCATTGGGAGAAAACCTGACCAATCATAACAAAAACTCTGTCATACCGGGAACTTATATGACACATCAGTACCAATAATAGTCTCACCATCAACATTGAGCCCTCAAATCAAAGCAACATACTGTAGTGTGATTAATGTCTCACCAATTCTAAGGTGGAAAGACTCCAAGTTGTCAAGTTTAATGAAATTATATATATGTGATTCTTGTTGATAAAGTACGCTACCATCTACAGGTCCCGCTTGTAATGAAATCTTATATTAAATAAAATCATGATTTGTTAACTAATACTTGTAATAAATAATAACAACAATAACAATAATAATAATAACAATAATACTAACAATAACAACAATACTAATATTAATAATAATAATAACACTACTATAGTACTAATAATAATAATAATCACAACAATAATAACAACAACAATAACAATAATAACAATACTAATATTAACAATAATAATAACACTAATATAATACTAATAATATAATCATAACAATAATAACAATAATAATAACAACAACAATAATAATTGTTTAATATAAACAATATGAATTGTACGTATCTTACTTGCACAATAAGAGTTCTAGTACCTAAATTGCAGTTCAAATTTTTTCTTTACGTACCTTAAATAGAAGTTTCGCACAAAAATTATCTACAAAATACGAAACATGATATAGTAGGTAGTATATATAAAATGAAGCAATAATATAACAAACAATAAAAAATTTTATATATACCTTCTTTTCACGAAATAAGGGTCTTCTAATATATCACGAATAATGACTACGGAGCCGGGACATAAGAAAATTGTAGAGAAATTTTGTAGAGAAACCGGAAGAAGGAACTTAAAAACTGATTTGATTTGTAGACAACTCGAATGGCAATTGTAAATGGAAACTCGATTTCAATTTATAGGTGAACGAAGGAAGAAGCCGACAAGCACAAAAATCGAGGAGATCACACCCTGCACCAGGCATGATTAACTTTTCTGAAAAGCTTAGTCACGCTCTTCCAACAGGTGTGTTTTAAAAAAAAAAAATTTTATCATGCCTTACAAGACATGATTAATTGTTTATCACGTCTTCTAAAGAGCGTGATATGTTAGTTTACTAAATCAAACCATTTCACTGCTAAAAAAAAAAAAAATTCATAGTAAATAGTGAAAAAACTCCATGGAGGAAGTTCCATGGTTGAACTTTGAAGTTCGAAACAATAGATAAATTGATTATATGAATTCGTCTTTTCTGAATAACGTGAAGTAGCCATTTTTAAGAAACATCCAGATAGATATTTTATATATTTATATAATATAATGCGATATATGTTATATATATATAATAAATTAGAATAATTTTGTTGTGAAATTAAATGGCTATTATAATACACTGATCCAAATGTGCATATATATTTCTATTGAAGCAATTTAACATGCACACAGAAATCATAAACTTTATTATAGGTGCGATTTTTGCAAGAACCAAAAATCGTTTATGCATACATACAAGCATGATATTTATGACACAACCACAGAGGAGTATCAAACGATACTTCAAAACACAAAATGATATCGAACTAATTATACAGATAGTTCAATCAGCTGTCTGGTCCAACATCAACCTTATTCATAAGAAAATTATGGATAACAACATCCGGCAAGAATTGCCTAACAGTGAGGCCAGTGCCTGCACTTCTTTGGCTTGGGTTTGTAAAAATGTCTGTCTCCTTCTCCTGATTCTTCTTCATTGTCGCTGCTGCCCTCGTGGTGGCACGGAGGGTGGTGGCAGCGCCACGGGTGGTGGTGGCGCCCTCCATGCCATCCATCCACTTCAGCGTCGCCCTCTTCCAAAAAATCGAACATGAGTTGAAATCCATTTTCATGCAAGTATATAATGTAACATGTACAAAACTTAAATAACAAGATCAAATGTTTGTCATTAATGAAGAATCTCGATAATTACAGATAAATTTAAATGATGGACATATCTTATATTCTTATCGACACTTCATATAATCAAGTTAAAATCTAATCAAATATCCATTAATTTCATTGTTAAAATTTTGAAAAATGCAGATGCAAAGAAAGGAAGACAGACAAAGAGTCGACACTATATAAGGATGACTATCAGACAAGAGTACGACACTATATAAGAGTAGACTATATATATATATATATATATATATATTGGAACTCACTGGCTTCGCACAACCGTCGCAGGATCAGCTCGAGCAGAAATCGAGACCTTACTGGAAGATATTATCATCATTACAGCAAGCAGAAGGCCAAGAAACATCAAGCCCTTGGAAGCCATTTTTTCCCTTCCCAGTATTATCGCTGTATTCAAGTGCTCAAATCTTTGGAAGAGTTATCTCAATTTATAGGCCAAACGGAAGAGATTCTGCATGCAAAGATTGACTAGTTAGATGCAGGAGTCAAGATTTAATGTATAATCAAATAATATGAGTAGTTTCATATGAGGAAGTAACAATTAGTTTATTCTATTTTTATTTCTTGCATTGCAATTAATCTCCATGAATGGGCTTATCTCGAAGTTATTTGTACTGCTTGTCTGTATGCATGAGTCAATGGACCGCAAAAGTGGATTAAGTATAAATTTGGACGAGGAGCTATGCAAATTATAATAAATATATAACTAGTAAGTGCATTGTTAAATTGATAATCAGGGCTGTTTAGAAGAGTTTCTAAAAAGTACTTCCACCAAGAAGTATTTTAGAGTATTTGTGAAGACTTTCTATATTATAACAAGGTAGAAATATTTATAAAATTATACTTCTACTTCTTCTTATGATTCAACTTATGTAATTTATAATTAACGTTAGAAGCAAAATAGATATTTTTCTACATCTAGCTTTTAATTATAATTTACAGAAGTTGAAATATAATTAATCAGAAGTGGAAGCAGATGTCACAAACACTTCAAACATTTATAAAATTCTTATGCTTCTACTTCTTATAATTTAACTTTTGTAATTTATAATTATAAGCTAGAAGAAAAATTGGGGTACTTTTTTTCACATCTAACTTTTAATTATAAATTATAAAGGTTCAAATATAAACAAACGCGGAAGCATACATTCACAAACACTCCAAAATATTTCTACCTTGTCATAATTTAGAAAATGTTTAGAGACACTGTAAAACAGTTTCTAAATGGAAGTGCTTCATATAATATGTCTTTGATTTAACTTGATTATAAAGCCTAGGCGCACCACATGCCCACATTTTCTTGATTCTCCAAATCGATTTAAGTTTTGATAGTATATATGTATTTACCAGTGGACAGAGCGATATACAAGAGTTGAAATCGAGCCTATAATGATTAATATTTTTTAGTTTGAGTTGTATTATTAGCAAACTTCATAATTTTGATTTGAGTGTTAGAGTGCAATTATTGCCCCTGCTAGGTATAGCGATCGAATCGTGGCACTTGTGTTGCTATACGGTTTAAAAATTTGGAGTTTCACCTTTACCACCAGCTATAGCTTTTGGTAAAGCGGCAAGCTCTCGGTCCTACAATTGGTATCAGAGCAAAGGTCACGGGTTCGATTCTCATTGATTGCAAGGAGTGCAAGTTATGGGAGATGAATTGTTGGAGTGCAATAATTGCCCCTGCTAGGTGGAGCGATCGAACCGTGATGCTTGTATTACTGTACGGTTTAAAAGATTGGAGTTGCACCGTTACCAAAAGCTATAGCTTTTTTGGAGTTGCACTGTTACCACCAGCTATAGCTTTTGGTAAAGCGGCAAGCGTTCGGTCCTACAATTGATATCAGAGCCAAGGCCACGGGTTCGATTCCCATTGTTGCAAGGAGTGCAATTATTGGGTCGGGGATTGTTGAAGTGTAATAAATTTCCCTGTTATGTAAAGCGATCGAACCGTGACGTTTATGTTGCTATACGGTTTAAAAAATTGGAGTTTGTACCGTTACCATCAACTATTTTGGTAAAGCGGCAAGCGTTCGATCCTATAATTGATATCAGAGCTAATGATACGAGTTTGATTCCCGTTGATTGCAAGGAGTGCAATTATTGGGAGGGAAATTGCTGGAGTGAAATAATTGTCCCTGTTACGTAGAGCGATCGAACCGTGACACTTATGTCGGTTTAAAAGATTGGAGTTGCACCGTTATCACCAGCTATAACTTTTGGTTAAGCTGCAAACGCTCGATCCAACATTGACGTACGATAGACAATATTCAATTCCATCGATTAACTCATACTTTTCTTGTCATTTAACTTGCACGTTTTTTTTTTCAATTTTAAAATTTGATGTAGCCAAATTTCGCCCAGCCGAAGAGCCATCACCACGTCGGGAGAACTCGGACACGTCGGGCTAGAGGTCGGGCGCTATTGACGGAAGTCTCTTCTCCTCGGTACCTGTAGCCACAGATCACGCGTCAGAGGGCGCCGGAAGCGTGTCCGGCGAAGCCCCTCCGATGCCTAAGTCAGGCAGTGTGCGAGAGAGAAAAGAGAGTGAACTATGTGATGTGAGAGCCAAAGTATGAGAATCGGAATGAGAGAGTCCAGAATGAGGGAGCAAACCTGGTATTTATAGAGGGGCTGGGCGGTGAGATGAGCCTGTCTCGGCGGAGATCTCGAGCGAGCGAGATATTCTCCATGATCTTCGGGGAGATCTTCCGCGATCCTTGGTGATTTCGTCTGCCAAATAAGGAAATTCGTATCATCCATGGATCCTCCAAATAAGGAAAGACGTATCCAGGAGGGATACGCTTGTATAAGGAAAGGCGTGTCCTCGGGAGACGTTCCCGAGCTGGTAGTGAGTCCTCGGGCCAGTCCCGAGCTGCTGGCGTGTGTCTGGGTCTTCGGGTGAACGGCTCGGTCCTCGGGTCCCGAGGTGGTTATGGGGGGCATCAGGTGTATCCCCCGCCGCGAGTCCTAGACGAAGAATTGAAGTATAGGACTGTAGAGTATTGGTCGGGACCCGAGGCATAAACTTGTGCTTTCTGGGAAAAACCGCGGCCGTTGGTCGGGACAATAGACACCTAGGTAGTGATAATAGACTTCACAGCAGCGATAGTAGCCCTCCGAGCATGCCGTGAGCGGGGCAGATAAGAAATTAACATATCCTCGAGCGGAGCGGGATAAATTTCCGAGAGGATAGATATAATTGATTCCTCGGCAGGATAATATTCCGAACTGATCGAGATGATACAGTCAATAAGTAGAGAAGAATTTTCCGAGCAGGTCGGGTGCAGAGCGGGGTAATGTATATTCCCGAGCAGGGAAATATAATAGATTCTGAGAAAAGATAATAGACTCCCAAGCGTGACGTGATAAGTTCCCGAGCGGAGCGATAGAATTCCCGAGCAGGTCGAGAATGGATTCAAGAGTAGATAAAGCTCAACACATCCCGGAGCGGGTCGTGGCAGTAAACTTCCAAATAACATGTTCTCGAACAGGTCGAGATAATAGATTCCGCAATAAATGTAGATAACATATTCCTGGGTACAGTAGATAACATACTCCAAGTAGACGGAGATGACAGACTTCCGATCTGGTTGTACTTATAGACTGCAGCGCTAGTTGGAATAGCGGATTTTCGAGCAGGACAAGATAAGATTCCCAATCAAATCGGGGTAATAAGCTTCCCAGCGAGATGGAGAAAGGTCCCGAGTAGAGCGGGATACGACAGATTCCTCAGCAGGATGATAGGTTCCCGAGCAGGTCGGACTTAAACATGCCAACGAATTTTGGACTTAGGATGCCGAGCTGGTCGGACTTGTGTATGTGCGTAGAAGAGCTACGCGATAAGGTGCCAGTGCGGAACTGGGCTTAAGTTCCGAGCTGTTCGGGCTTATGCACTCACGTAGAAGAGCTACACGAGGAGGTGCCAGTGCGGAGCTGGGCTTTGAGTGCTCAGGTGGGGTTGCCGCCCGAGGAGGTGCCAGTGCGGAACTGGGCTTTGAGCGCTCAGGTGGGGTTGCCACCCGAGGAGGTGCCAGTGCGGAACTGGGCTTAAGTGCCGAGCTGGTCGGGCTTAGTAGACAGTGCGGAACTGGGCTTAAGTGCTCAGGTGGGGTTGCCACCCGAGGAGGTGCCAGTGCGGAACTGGGCTCTAAGTGCCGAGCTGGTCGGGCTTATGCGTTGCCAAGGTGGTTGAGATAATAGGCTCTTGAGCAAATAGAGATAACATATTCCGAGCAGATCGGGGTGAGAGATTCCGCAGTGAATGTAAATAAAATTCCGAGCAGATCGAGGTGAGAGATTCCGCAGTGAATGTAAATAACATATTCTTCGAGAAGGTCGGAGTAACAGATTCCCCAACAGATAAAGAAAAATTTCCCGAGCAGATCGAGATAATGTAGCAGAGAACATCATCCATGGTAGCATCCATAAACGCGGAAGGAAGACCTGCTGCCTCTAAGACAGAGAAGCATGTAGGATCTTTGTGAATTAAATCACTCATGACAGTAGCCGCCAATGAAAATACACC
>KV008398.1:0-10293 GCA_001598015.1 Dorcoceras hygrometricum
TTAAAGCAAAATGGAAAGAATCAATGGCTGAAATTTAGTCGTTCAAATGCCTTAATTTGAGGGGACAAGATTTGTACTATTCTGGGAAATAGTACAATATACAGAGGATGATTGCACCAATTTGGGAAGAAGACAAATTGGCCTTGACAAGCGCAGAAGGGATTTGAATCTACTGTCTAACGGCCATATTTGGAGAGAAGCTATATATACGAAGATTTTGAAGAAGACAATTGATCACTCCATAAGGAACGAAGCACAGTGCAAAAACAGAGGGAAAAAAACAGGAAGATGAAGCAGTCGACCATCATTAGAGAGGAGCTTATTGCAGTGTCGACTGCTGAGTATTCATCAGCTTTTGTAGAAGCATTTTCCCAGTGTGAGAGATTTTATTCTTTAGAGAGTTGAGCGTTCACTGTAAAATCTCACACACACAAATTCACTCGCATATTTTGAGAGAAGTGCGTAATTGCTTAGCGAGTGAATCACAACCCAAAATCAGATCCCGTCCAAGCACGAAGACGTTAAACTCTGTGTTTGTAGCCTTTCTCACATAGGCGTAAAACAAGTGAGTGACACAGCCGAGGGCTGGTGTAAAGTCTAGGAGTTCACCTGGAGCGAGGCTCGGTGATTGGGTCTGCGGATCAAATTCTTCTAGTGGAACCTTCCGAGGAGGAAAAATGGGAGACGTAGGATTTTTATATCCGAACTTCCCTAAACTATGTTCTGTTTACGTGAATTATGCATGCTGAAATCAAATTTGAATTTCATGGCATTCATGCATACATATTGAGCCTATGATTGATTGAGAACCCGAAAAAGAGCCACGTTGTGATCGACAGACAGATGTGTCTTGCCTGAAAGGTCCAACGCTATCATTGGAGTGGTGACCGACTGAGTCGTCGTGTCTGAATACCATCGAGCTGGGATGGCTGACGGGCCTGAATATCACGGACTGATGATTTCCCCGGCTGATTGGCTGTGCGTGGTATAGGCGCGCTTGAGATATTGCCAGTTGAGTCGTTGGCCTTGATGACCTATTCCTTTGACAGCCACATGCATCTCATGACTTAGAATACTGCATGTTTATGATTTGATGTTTGCTTAGTGCTCTTCGTACTGAGGTTTGACCTCGTATTTTTTTCCTATTTTTGTGTTTCTTGGGTCTGTGCTGCCCAATTGCAGGATCTTCAGGTAACCAGGCTCTGGTCGATCCCCTTTCTGAGTCCCAGTTGTGTTTTATATATGTATTGAACCAGGGGATGCCCTGTGTTTTGATGTATTTTGGGGATCGATTGTATGAGATTATTTGTTTACATGTTGTTGTTGGACTTTGATTCAAATCCCATTTTGAGTATGAATATTTTGAATGGATTTTTTATTGTTCAGGCCCAACATTTGAAAATTTTTTAAGCCATATTTTGTGCTTCCGCGATTATGTGCTTTATTATGTTGTTAATCCTTGTTGATTAGCACGGGGCCTGACAGGGTTGCTTTCCCAAATCTGATTTTACGAAAGGAATTTATGTTTAAACTGACTTCCTTTAAACTACGGTTAATTTAAGCTATGTATGTATTTGTCTGCACTAAGTGTCTTTGTTATTCTCGATTTTACTTGCTAAGCCCCTAGGCTCATTAGCTTTTATGGTGCAGGTGAGTCAGATCTGGGGCAGACGGGAGGCGGGAGCTGAACTAGCTGGGGCGTATGTGTGTTTATCAAAGGCCGGCGTTTCCGTGTTGTTGTTGTTTTTTATCTTTTGTCAAAACTGTATTGAGATCCATTACAACAATAGAGAATTCATATAGAGTTCCAGTAGTTGTAATATCGTATTTTGTAACTTGAACCCGAAGTCTGTTTACTCAACTCTGCTGTTGCTATTTATATTTGGCGCCAATTGTTTGTTTACCGGTCTTGTAAGGAAATACAGCTTACAACATTTCGCATTTAGCCATTCTATTCCTCTTGATCATCCAATTAACTCAACTCCGTTGATTCTCGTGGGCATGGGCGTCACACATCCTTGTGAACTAAATAGATATCCATTATTTCAATTCCATTTATTACCAAAGACAACTGTTATTAAACGACTTTTTGGAATTGTTGCTTCGTTATTTGACATACTTCTATGTACTGGGAGTGGCGCAATTTGTTGAACAAGTGCAGTGTCTGTACCAAATCATGCCTGTGCATTTGCCAGATAAGTACTTTTCCTTCTCACAAATTGTGGCGCAATTTCTCTTGTTGAGACAGTAACCTTTGTACAGCGTGCTTCTAGTCTCGCATAATGTTGCTTCTGTCAGCATTTTCATTCCTTGCATGGCTGCAACATCAAGTAGAAGAGTCCTCAAAATGATAAAATTTACAGACCGGATGAAAAAAGATCGCCTATACTAGCGGCTTGGTTATTTATAGACCCTTGTTGTTGGGTTCGGTGATCTAGATATAAAATGTTATACTTCCCACACACACTATATATACACATACACATACTTACATGAAAGAAAGACGAGAAACAGGAGTACTCTCAACTGTCTGGTATCCATATCTCTTTCAAATTATTTTCTTCTCTTCCTTCTTATTCGGAATTCAAAATTTGGGCTGCTTAAATAGACTCACGTGCTACTTCAAAATCTCTCGTGATTACGATAAGCGTTAAGGAATTAATGTTTTATATCCTATTTTCATCAAACAATGCAAAATTCTTAAAAACCAGTAATGGCATATGACCAATTATTTAATCAAGTAAAGATTGCTGAATTTCTTATTCTTATTTATTTAATTAATTGAATCATGCGTTACACATAGGATATTGAATTTTTTTTAATATTGAAAATGGCAATAAAGTTTAATGACTAAGTTTCAACGGACATTTGACTTCGTAGTAAATTGATAAATAGGGCTATATAAAAAGTACCTGTGCTCGGGTTACATTTATAATTACTATTACAGTTTTATAAAGTGGCCACGTTCATACCTCATCTGGAGTGAGGTTTTACTGGAGAGTTAATTCAATTAACAAACTGCAACGAGTTTCCTGAATTGTAACTCCAAACAACCATACAGCGCAATGGTTATCTAGTGTATTTAGGCCATTTCCAACCCACTGCACTAAAATGGTACAATTTCTGCACTAAAATGGTGCAGTTTCTGCACCAAATACAATATCCATCTCCAACCCATTTACTTCAAATCTTGCACTAAAAGATATATTTTCGGAATATTCCCAATAATTTCTATTTATTAATTTCTTATATTTACATTTTATATTTTAATAATTTTAACCATATAGTGATTATTATTATTTTAATTATTATTCTAATAAAAACAATATAATAGTTTAAATTTATACTAATATTAACAAAACTTCATTAAGTTAATTTTCTATAAATTTGATTTCCTTAATTTTTTTACATTAAATATGTGCAAATCTTCAAAATGGAGTAGGGTTGGAGATGCTCTTACTATCCTTTGCAATTTTATAGTTTATTTTGTATTTACCAGTAACCTTCTTTTGAGTTTTTATGATGCATCTTAGTTACTACAAAATTCTTCTCTGCATGACATAAACGATTGAGTTAAGCGTGTATGAGTGAGAGGAGTAATGTGATGGGTGACCTCTGCTGGGGATAGGATCGACGATAGGGAAAGGGTAAGACTGATCTCTAAGAAAATTGAAACGACACCAACAGTTAGACACGCACCTCCCCTGACTCATGGACCTAACAACCCAGCCTCAAATTAAATAATAGGTGCATTCTACGCTGCCACATTATAAGAAAATAAGTTGTACCTTAGCTAATAGCTATAGCTTTTGGCCTAGTGATATACGCTTGATCCTAACAAGTGGTATTAGAGCAGGATGTTCTTGAAAATACGTTTTAAATTGAAAATTTTTAAAGGTTTTAAAAACGTTTTCAGCTCTGATAGTTTTATCAAAACTGTTTTATCTGACGGAATCTATATGTGCTACAAACTGTTTTTAAAGTGTTTTAAAACTCATTTTATAAAAATAGGGGGAGTAATTATTATTGAATTGTAGATCAGTTTTCCGAAAGAAAAGTGCAGCGATATATGTTCTGACGAGCTGACATAGATTGTGTGAGATCTTTGTGGACGCCAAAATCTCTAGTTTTGGTTATGCTAAAATTAGAGAAAAATGGAAGATATTCTGTAAATTAAATCTTCAATTATTCCACTAATATGAATAGATGAGAATTTTTAGTAGCATATGATTTTTTTTAAAAAATTCATATCATGCATGTTGCTTTCTGCAAACGGTCGTCCATGAAAATGTTTTATTTTCGAAAACTGAAAAACTCCGTGCTCCGTTAATGGGGAGTTTTTTGTTTTAATTATTCAGAAGGAGACAAGATTTTGAACCATTTTTTATTCCCACAAAAAAGGGGAAGAAATATTTGAAAATTGTTCGTGCTTATTTTTATCCAGGTTTTGTGTTAATCAAAAAGATGAAAATTGTTAGATCTGTGCAACAGATCTTAATTTTGATCAACACAAAACATGATGTTATCTTTCTAACGATTTAATCAAGTGCGCAGGTCTAAGCTGAAGAAGCGCACTGTAGCACAGAGATTTTAGATCAATAAAATCTCTGAGATTGTTTGTCCTTAATCAGCTTGGTTCTGATCTAAAGTCTCAGAGCTGGTTTGTCCTTAATCAGCTTGGTTTTGATCTAAAATCTCTGAGCTGGTTTGTCCTTTACCAACTGGGTTCCGATGTGATATCAATAATCAATGCAATAAGCTCCGTCCTGAATTGGTCGTTTATTCTGTGAGCTGATTGATTAATATCTTTTAGTTTTCACCAAAACTTCAATTCTCCATCATAGTCCCGAAAAAATGTATATTCCAAAAGGGTAAAACATATGTCTGATTCCTTAATCACCATATGCGAATGAAGAAGAGGAATTCCCATGCATGCACATCTGCTGTATTAACAAGAGACACAGCCAGCTAGTTGTAACTGTGTTAAGTTACATTTCTAGGATCTCCTAAGGGCCGCGCACCGCTCGATCGTGACCTGTGACCCATCGGCCCATGGGCCATGAGCTTGCACAATATGTAATACTTTTTAATATTATACCATGTTATAATATTTGAAATAATTAGAATAACAACTTTTGTATGACGTAGAAATATCAGAAAATATATGTTATTCAGTTATTGTAACATATAAAATGTATCACTTATAGCGTGTACGATGACGCATAGTTGCTAGATATATTTGTAATCATTTCACACTTACGGAGATGAAATTCCCTTTTTATTTTTTTATAAATCGTTCGTAAAATTCAAAGTGATTCCATTAATGTTGTTCCCAATCGGAGAGTCGCTGGACGCGTTCTCTCTTTCACATAATTCTAAGCTGGCTACTCACAAGTAGACATTCACCAGGACTCTTTGCCAGCGTGAAATGGAAGGGTCATTTCACCACACGTTGTTTTTCAATCATCTGTCATTCTTGTTTTAACTATATCAATTTTTCAAAGAAGGCTTTTTTAAAAAAATAATGTAAAAGATAGGGCACATGTGAAGAATTTTAAAAGTACCACAAATTCCCTTACTGCTTGAAGCAGTTTGTTGAAGCAACTGACGCTGCTTGAAAAGATGTGAAGAAGGAAATTGTTTGTTAAAGAAGAGAGAGATGAGAGGGAGAAAGAGGAGATATAAATCTTAATCTTGAAAGAGCGGACCAATCTGTTCACTACTACACACACACGGCAAGTTTATAATTCACTCATTTAATATGTTTCGCAGTTCTTATATATGTAAGTGAATGTGTGTACTGCGCTGTTCGAACTCCGTTCTGATATGTTGTGTAGGCTCTGTTTATGCACAGTGCATTCTTCTTCTTCACTCTCTCTTTAACCGAGTTGCTCTGATCTTATGTGCTCTGTTCTGTTTGAAGCTGGTCTATATTGCTCTTCTCAACTGAACTGATATGATGCTGAGCTCTTCTAATTGATATGATCTTCTCAACGGCTCTGAACTTATCTAATCTGCTCTTGTTATATCTAATATGAAATGTTCTACTCTTTTTATATGTTCTCTTCTGATCTAATCCGAACTTAACTGTTCTGCTAAACTGCTATGGATCTGATCTGTCCTATTCTACTGATCTGTACTCTATTCTGAGCTAATCTGTTTTACTGATATCTGAATTGTTATGCTATTTTTGACTGCTCTGATCTTATCTGATCTGCTCCACTCTTCTGCTCTTGTTTTGTTCTGATCTTAACTTTCCTGCTCTTCTTATATATCATGTTCTCATGCCCCCCATAATCACTTCGGGACCCGAGGACCGAGCACTTCACCATCAACACTACCCACGTCATCTAAGGCGAGAGCAACCAAGGAGCACGCGCGCAGCTCGGGAGTCCTGGCCGAGGCCTTGAGACCTTCTCGGGAGTCACACCTTGGGATGTGCCCGAGGATCTACGTCATGGAGAGGAGCTAGGGGGCCGAGGAAGCAATTTGAGCTCGGGGAACTTACCAAGGACCCCGACCCGACGTGCCTCACTAAGGTCAGATGCCACACTAGGATTTTACAAGAAGAGCTCGGGAACCGCCCGAGGACGTTTCCGAGATCTCGTTTCATCCAGACTACGCAAGGAGCGCTCGGGTGGGGGGTCCGAGGATCACGTCGCCCCGGGGAGATCTCCCGACGACTCCGGCCCGACATGCTAGAGAATCCTTCCCAGATACGTCTTTCCTTCTTTAGAGAATCCGAGGACGATACGACTTTCCTTGTTTACATAACAAGATCCACGAAGATCACGGAGTATCTCGCCCGCCCGAGATTTCCACCGAGATGTCCTCCTCTCCACCGACTTAGCCCCTCTATAAATACCACCAGGTTTGCTCCTTTGTATTCATTCACTCATTCTTGCACACTCTCGCACACAGTTATATTTGCTCTCGCTCTCTCTATCAAATCCAACCTTTTCGTTTCGGAAAATAATATATGATGCCCCCCATAATCGCCTCGGGACCCGAGGACCGAGCACTTCACCATCAACACTACCTACGCCATCTAAGGCGAGAGCAACCGAGGACCACGCACGCAGCTCGGGAGTCCTGACTGAGGCCTTGAGACCTTCTCGGGAGTCACACCTCGGGAGGCATCCGAGCATCTACGTCATGGAGAGGAGCTAGGGGACCGAGGAAGCAATTTGAGCTCGGGGTACCTCCCGAGGACCCCGACCCGACGTGCTGAAGAATCCTCTCTGGGTACGTCTTTCGTTCTTTAGAAGATCCAGATACGATACTTGTTTCCTTCTTTAGAGAATCCGAGGACGATACGACTTTCCTTGTTGCGCAACAAAATCCCCGGAGATCACGGAGAAGATCTCGCCCACCCGAGATCTCCGCTCCTCTCCACCGACTTAGCCCCTCTATAAATACCACCAGGTTTGCTCCTTTGTATTCATTCACTCATTCTTGCACACTCTCGCACACAGTTATATTTGCTCTCGCTCTCTCGCGCGCGCATCGTCTGACTTAAGCATCGGAGGGGCTTTGCCGGACACACTTCCGGCTCCCTCTGACGAGTGTTTTGTGGTCGCAGGCATCCAGACGTCTTCTCCAGTTCCCGACGCCCGACGTGCCCGAGGTCCTCGACATGGTGTTAGCTCTCAGCTGAACTATTTGGCTACATCAATTGGCGCCTTCTGTGGGAAACGATAGAAGAAGATACAAGATGCCACCGAAGAGGATTAGAACTCAGGGCGTTACTGGAGAGAACAACCGAACAGAAATCATGACTCAGGGGTCAGAGAACCCCACGCTCACTCCCGCCCAGATAGCTGAACTGGTAGCAACCACTGTGGCGCAGATACTAGCTGACAGAACTGAGTCGTAGCCACCTCCTGACCCACAGGCTGAGGAGATCAGGAAATTGCGTGAGGAATTGGAGAATCTGAGGAAGGAAGAAGCTCGGCGCCTCTCCCCACCTGCTCGGGAGGTGCCATTCTCTGTGGAAGTGTTGGATGCCTACCTACCCCAACACTTCAAATATCCGAATGTGGGAGAATATGACGGGATGGGAGATCCCGAGGAGCATCTGTCTCGGTTTTAGAACGCTGCACTGCTCCACTGATACTCTTACCCTATCAAGTGTAGGATCTTTCTCACCACTCTGGTCCGAGCTGCCCAACAGTGGTTCAATCTCCTGCCAGCGGGGAGTATAAAGTGTTTTCAGGATTTCAGCCACGCGTTTCTCCATCAGTTTGCTAGCAGCAAGAAACAGCCTCTGACGACCTTGAACTTGTTTACCGTGAAGCAAAAGGAGCAGGAGACTCTGCGGGAGTATATTCGGTTCTTCAACCGAACTATCATTGAGGTGCCATCTGCTACGCCCGACCTCTTAATCGGGGTGTTCACTCAGGGATTGTGAGGGAGCGACTTTTTCAAGTCACTAGTCAAGAAGCCCCCGAAGATATTTGATGAGCTTCTGACCAAGGCAGAAAAGTATGTCAACATGGAGGAGATACAGTCCTCAAGAAATAATGAACAGAGGCCGCCACCTCGGGCTGGTCGGGATGCTCGGGTGGAGATGCCCCAGCCGAGGCCGGTTAGACAGGAGCCCCCTTTTCTGTTGGGGGAATTTATTGCTCGAACACCATTGAAAGTGAGCAAAACTCGAGCCCTGGAGATTTGTGATGAGAGAAAGGTTGTCAAGCGTCCTCGGGGTAGTGATGGGGCCCCGAGGAATCCCAAGTCAGATAAGTTTTGCGATTTCCATAGGGACTATGGCCACACTACTGCGGAATGTCGGCTCTGGGATCAGGAGTTGGAGCGGATCATGCAGAACAACCCCGACGTGCGTGCAGTGCTGGTGGCTAACAAGCCACGTCGGTGGGAGAAGAGGCCTCGTCGGGAGGACGACAGGCAATTTAATGGCAAGGCTCCAGGTCAAGATAGAGCACCTCGGGGGCAGGACCCGCAGCCTAATCGAGGAGAACGAAGAACACCTCAGCCCCGAGGATTCATTAACATGATTTCAGGAGGACCTACCGATGGGGACTCCAATAGGGCTAGGAAGACGAGACTTAGGCGGATGGAAGCTATGGAGGTCGGGAAAAGTCGCTCGGGCCCTACCATCTCCTTCGATCCCGAGGACATGCCTATGGATGCGGAATCACACAATGACGCTCTAGTCATCAGGGCTATGAATGCAAACTATGAAGTGGCCCGTATTTTTGTAGACTCAGGGAGTTCAGTCAATGTATTCTTCAAAAGCGCGGTGGATCAAATGGATCTTGTGGAATACCGTATGGAGCCTGTGAACACGCCCTTGTATGGATTCACTGTGGATTATTTGCAGCCGGTGGGAGTAGTTCAGTTGCCTATGTCGCTTGGCTCGGGCGAATATAGGAAGACCAAGGTGGTGGAGTTTACTGTACTGGATGCACCTTCTTCCTACAACGTCATTCTCGGGAGGCCAGCCATGGCTGCGTTCTCGGCTATGGCCTTGGCCCTACATCAGAAGATCAAATTCTCCGTGGGGGATTCAGTGGGGGAAGTCCTCGGAGATCGTAAGATGGCAAGGAAGTGTTATGTTGAGGAGGTGAGAGTAGAGCAGAAGGTTGCTAAGTCCCGAGCCCAAGATCATCCTGGGGTTCGGGAAGATAGAGGTGTGAATTTTGTTGGAGAGGATTTTCAGTTGACTACGGAGGATGAAGAAGAATAGGTGGTCCTCGTTCCTCCTTCTGGGACTGTGAAAATTGCTAAGTCCCTTCCCGAGGAGGTGCGAGGGCAATTGGTTCAGTGCTTGGAGAAGAATAAGGATGTCTTTGCTTGGTCACCGTCCGATCTAAAGGGGGTCAAGCGCGAAGTAATGGAGCATCGGTTGAATGTCTCCTCGGGCTCCCGACCATTATTCTGAAGAGGAGTCACTTTGGGCCCGAGAAGGATGCTGTGATAAGGAGTCAGGTCGGGGACCTATTGCAAGTTGGCATATCAGAGAGGTACACTTTCCTACTTGGTTACTAATGTTGTGTTGGTACCTAAAGCAACAGGAAAGTGGCGAATGTGCGTGGATTTCCGGAACTTGAACAAGGCATGTCCCAAAGATTGTTGCCCTCTCCCGAGGATCGACCAGCTCGTCAACTCCACCTCGGGTCACGAGTTGCTCAGCTTTCTAGATGCTTATCAGGGTTATCACCAGATACCGCTGGCCGAGGAGGATCAACGAAAGGTCAGTTTTATTACTGCTGATGGAACATTTTGCTATGTTGTTATGCCCTTCGGGCTTAAGAATGCAGGGGCAACATATCA